>VZRH01004494.1:44288-56830 GCA_013397555.1 Urocynchramus pylzowi | reverse complement strand
TTTTAAATTATTTTTTAATTTTTTTTTTTTAAATTAAGAAACAAAACCCAAAATAGAAAAACAAAATCCTAATCAGAATCCCTGCACGCAGTGGACATAAAGCATTCAGTTAGTCTGGAAGGGGGATATTGCAGTGCTGCACACAAGTGGCCTCTTCCTTAGCGTGTCCATCCCTGCAGGATAAGGCAGTTCCCGTGCTCCCTCTAGTGATCCCAAGGAAATCAGAGCTGGTTTTGGAGCACGTGTCGATATCGTTGCACTGAAGTCGGGCAGGTCACGCTGCTTTGTGAATATATAATACAGAACGAATCCTGGCTGGGTTAATGAACTGCAGCCCTGCCCTTCCCAGCTGGCTCTGGAATTCTGCTGCAATGGGACAGTCGGGACTGCCAGAAGGGCTCGTGTGAAGGAGCTGGGGCTGCCCCTGGATCCCCGGCAGTGCCCCAGGCCAGGCTGGACAGGGCTTGGAGCAGCCTGGGGCAGTGGAAGGCGTCCCTGCCCGTGGCACGGGTGGCACTGGATGATCTCTAAGATCCCTCCAACCCAAACCATTCCAGGATATCCTGAAGTGGAATTGGTGTGGGATGCTTCATGTTTTGAGGGATCCTGGCAGTATTGCACTGTCAGTCTGTTCTTCCAACCCTTGTCTCACTCTGACTTTCCTTGCTGACCTTTTAAATCCCAAAAAAGCACTTCAAAACTCTTCTCTGACACCGAGGACCACCTAAAAAACAACAAGATCCCACCACACAGCTGTTATGTTATAGATAGATAGACAATAGATCCATATCTACATGTGTGTGTTTGCTCCCAGTAGTTGTGTTTGACAATTGAGAGCAGGATGTTTTTACATAACACACACAGTTTTAGCAAAGCAGAATAAGATTGATTTTGGTGTGAATCAGCAGAAAAGCTCCTTGCCTCAGCTGCCTTGGAGTCAGTTGAAAGATAGCAAGAGAGAGGCACCTGTAGAAATTTAGGCTGCTTGGCTGAGGCCAGGACAAGCTCCTGTAGGTGCACACGTGTGGCTCGTGGTGCTGAGAGCCAGGAAAACCTTGGACACTTCACTGTAAAATAAATCCTGACCAGACTTTCCATGGAGCACTTGAGGAGATCTGAGACCTGTGCAGAGAGCATGAATCAACAACATTGCTGCCTACCTGAGGAGAGATTGCTGTAGAACAGCCAAAATTGTGAAGGTTTGGGGTGAACTTTTGTCCTCACATTTTCTTCACAAACAGAAACAGATGCATTTCTTTTAATATTCTTATTAGTTACAATTTTTTCCTAAAGTAAACTTGTGTGTTTATGTTTTACTCTTTAGCTCATACAGTACTGGGGAATAAATAGATTAAAATGATTACCAGCCAGAAATATGTTTATTATCATCAGCAGAGTATAATTCCATGAAATCTAATTCATCATCTACATCTGGGTTTAATACTTGTACTCTATAATCTTTTTATTTTTCAGAATGTAATCGGGGTGGTTATTGGGAAAACAGATGTCAGAAGCTTTCCAGACCGAAAAAGTACAGTCCCTTTAAACTCTTTTTGCTTCATTTTCTTCAACGGTGTAATTTGGCAGAGATGGCTGAAATCAAGATTTAAATGATAAACAGATTTCTCAGTGTAAAATGGATAGAATAAAAATGCACCCAAAAAAATTTGTGTCTGTTTGAGAACCAAGATGAAAGAGCAGCATTGGTTTGGCTAAAGCATATCAATTAGAAATTGGAAAAACTCTGTCATGGAAGCATTTAATTCTCTGAAGATGGAACCAATATGAACCCACTCTTCCATAAATGCTGCTGGAATGGAGCTGGTGCCTTCATATTTGTTCTCTCTTAAAACAGAAATGTTGAGGACATGTCTTGTGGAGTGACACAAGTAATTCTGGCCTGAGTAGCGACAGCTTCATCTGGGACAAAGTGGGAATTGTATGTTGTTAATAATGTTAATTGGAAATTGAAATAACAAATTTACAGTCAGGGATGGTGCAGACACTGTCAGGAAGCACCTCCAGCCCTGGAGAGCCATTCCAGCTCCAGGAGAAGGGCTCAGTTTTCCTGCTGCCACTGGCTCCTGCTGAGCTGCTGGAGGGGTGAGATTTCAGGGGAAAGTCATCGTTGTCACCCAAAACTGGGGCCAGCCTAGTGCAGAGCCCACAGGCAGGGTGTTGGTGTGTGTGCCCCATGAGCCTGCTCTCAGGGGACTCTGGGGGATCACTCGAGTTTTCCTTGCTAATTTATGATCTATTGCATCATGCTGTGATCCTGGAAAGCTTTTTTATTTAGCTGTATGAGGCAGGGCAGGGATGCAGACACCGATACCCTGAATTTTCCATGGCACTGGAAACATTTTGCTTTATTCAATTCAACCCCCTGGCAGTGACCCTGCAGCCTGGGCCATCAGCCAGCCCAGCTCCTACAGAACCGGGGCTGTGGGTACAAATGAGCCCTGCTCGTGTGTTTGCCAGCCCTGGCACCTCCCACAGCTCCTGCACCTCTCCCTGTTTGATGTCAAGGTGCTCAGGTACAGCTACAGCAGAATTGCAGCCCGTTCCCAAACACCACCGTGTTCCTGCACCACCTGCTGGCCTCCAGGGCGAGAAACTTCCCACCAAAATCCAGGAAAACCCCAAAATAGCAGTTTTTATGCACGTACTCTAGTTAGAAATCAAGCTGAGGAATTGCTGCAGCCCTGGTTATTTTTGCAGACATTGGCACTGAGAGATACACCTTCAATTTTACCATTCGTGATTCCCCAACTTATTTCATTAATGTCCAGTCCTGGGGCAGAGAAGAGTACATCAGATCCCTCTCAGAAAGCTTCAGGGTTGGTGACTGTGGTGAGTTTGTTTATTTGATTTATTCCCACCACGTTTCTGTTTGCATGGCAAGCAGGGTTGTGCTGGTGGCTTTGCTGTGTTTTGCTCTGAGGACTCACAAACAGCCTAATTGGAAACAAATTGTTCAGTTCTGTTCAATAAAAAGAGGAAAGGAACAAGATTCCAAGGATTTCAACTCAAGCCCAGTAAATATGTCAACAAAAGAAACCCACTGAGTGCAGCAGCTCAGAGCTGGCCTGCAGTTAATCAATGTCAAATCTCACATTATATTGAGGTCTTAAACATGATGAAAAATAAGCTGTAAAGCAGTTTGGTGTTTGTGTTCCCTCAGTTATAGATATGATTATGATTGCTGATAAAACCACTGCAAAAATCCTGTATTTATTTACGGGATGTGTTTTTATCTTTTTAAGTTCATAGAAAGATTTTGCTACCTGTGGTTGTTTGGGTAAAACTTGTGAGCTTACAGTGTTCACACATAAATATCTATAATTGCACCTATAATCAATTTCTAACATTACTTATCGATGCTTTATTTTAGTTACAATTGAAAATCCTTTAATTCAGTCAAAGGAAGCAGAAAGAGAAGAAAAATTCAACCCTGTAACTCCTAGGTAAATTTAAAGCATGGAGTGGTAGTTCTTTCTAGAAAGTTCAAAGTTAAGACTTCCTTTAATTTCCAGACACATGAAATTGGTAGAAATATTTGGTGTTTTCTTCTTGTGTAGCTGTACTTTCCTCCTGTGCTCAACAATGTCTGGTCAAATCTCAAAGGAGAATATATTTAATTAATAGAAGGTCATAAAGCAATTATGTTCCTTGTTACTAAACACAATAAATTTCATTCTTTGAGTAAAACTGACTAGAATTTTTTTGTACCTTTAGGAAAAACTATAAGGGAATAAAATGGCTTTTTTATATGAATTGACTATACATTTTACATTGTTGATACCTCAGTGAGTGCAGTGCTGATGCATGGGATTTGTTCTGTTCTAGTGGCTACAAATTATTGCTCAGTGAAAATCACTCTGTGGTTAAAACCTCTTCCTGCTACGACACAGACACCAGGCTCCTGGCTCTGCTGCACCTGCCTGTCAAGGACCCTCAGGATTATTATTCCCTGGGGGACATCGTGGCAAATGGACAAAGCCTCCATGGGAGAGTCCTCAACGTGCTGGCAGCTGTGATGGCAGTGAGTGAGGAGCAATTCTGTGCTCTGCCTCGAGTAACTTCAGTGTAAATCTGGGGAAATGTGGATTTTGGGCTGTGATGGCAGTGAGTGAGGAGCATTTCTGTGCTCTGCCTCGAGTAACTTCATTGTAAATCTGGGGAAATGTGGATTTTGGGCTGTGATGGCAGTGAGTGAGGAGCATTTCTGTGCTGTACCATGAGTAACTTCATTGTAAATCTGGGGAAATGTGGATTTTGGGCCTCACAGTGGCCAGGACTCCATTTGTTCAGCTTGGCAGCTGAGTGACAATAACCACACACACCTTTTGATGAGATTTTTATCACCAAAATGAAGGGAAAATTAAGTGGTCCCATTTTTAGTAGTCTACAGTCTTTCTTCCCTTTTGTAACCCTTTTATTTTCCAGGTTATGAGTTTTATTCTCCTAAACACTGAATAGAGGACAAGTGACTTCTTCTCTTTCTTCTTAAAGGTTGGGGAGCCAAAGTATTTTATGACTTCAGACAAAAGGAAAGGCCAGAGGTGTGAAGTAAAGCTGTATGATGAAACAGAGAGGTCTTTCCCAATAGTATGGTAAAATGTTCTTTAATTCATTAAATGTTCTTTAATTCACTAAAAAAATAATACAAACACAGGTAAAGAAATTAGCTATAACACACATTAATTAGCTATAAACCCATCTTTTAATTTAAATATATTGTTATTTAGGAGACAACTGAGATGAGGCAGCAATGTATGCTGAAAAGACTTAAGAAAGAGATTCATTAGAATGGCCTTATATATCTTGTGTAGTTTTATGGCTTGCTGACAGCCTGCTGGCTCATGGATGGCAAAATGAAGCTCAGTTCCAAATAATTCTTTTTTTTTTTTTTAATGTGGACATTTGAGCTAATTCAGGAAATGACTTTTAAAACCAGCTGCAAAGGCTGTTGTGTCTCTTCCACAAGCAGGAGGGCAGGAAAATGAAGAGCATGATCCATTTTTAAAGCCAAGCAGAATTGCAAGTGGAGTGGAAATAGGTTGAAATAGTTTTTAAATACTTCAAATAATGCAGAAACATTTTGATACAACTTTGGCTATATTTTCAAACTCTGTCCTGTTTACAAACACAACTGCACCCAGCCCATCCCTGCTGTGAACAGTGCCTTGTTCACAGAGGAACCCTTGCATTTTGGCCAGAGTTTGTTCAATAAACTTGTGGCTTTTCCAAGTGCAGAGGGTGTGGGTGTCCCCTTGCCCTGGGATTGCTGTTTGGTGGTTAAAAAGTGACTTCAGTGACCTTTGTTCCCTCAGGGGAAGTAGGCAGCCAGCCCTGCACTGTGGGCTGGGAACTGTGGTACCACCAGGCATGTTTAACACAATTGATAGCCACAAAGCCAAAAGAAGCAGCTCTGGGCTGAGCCCTTCCAGCCCAAGGGGCTCATCTGGAGCAGCTCCTCCATCAGCTCTCCCCGTGCTGGGCCTTGGGCACTGTCAGGGGATTTCTGAGCCCAGCAGAGGAGAGGTGGCTGGGCAATATCAGATGAAAAGGAAATATCTTCAATCTTTTTCCCAGGATTAAGCAGAAAACCCACCAGAACAAATCTGTGCTTTGGCTGTGCTCTTGCCAGCTAAATTTAGGAGGAGCTGAATGAGATTTTATCAAGAGACCATGAAATTACCATTTTTGAGGGATGTTTCTGACCTCACTCCAGTCTCATCATGCCCAGCCACAAAGATCCCAGTGTTGGAAGTGGCTGAACATCTGGCCTGGGGATCTGAGCAATCAGCCTGGCCCAGCACAAACAGCTCCTTTAACTGGGATTGCTTTAGTTGGAAATGACTTGGCTGAAAGCTGAAATACAGCTTTTTCCTCAGGTATATTCTGCATTTAAACCCATCTTTGTTTTATCCTGTTTGGGATAAAGCAGGCACATGGAATCTCAGTGCCACGTGTGTCACAAAGGAGTCTGTCCCCTTTGGCCAATTTTATTACAGCTCCATTATTTAGTAGTTCAGTACTGAACACTTGGAGTGCTGTTTCAAAAATGTTTTGATACATCCACTTTTGTTTAATTTAGCTGGGATAATGAATCCATCCAGCTGGCACAGAGTTGGATTCCCCAAGAAACAGGTAAAGTTTTTTATGGTTTTATTGAAGTTCTTCATGGGGCATTCATTCTCCAGTAACATGGGGGTGTTTTTCTGCACAGTTATATTTGCATCAGATGTGAGAATCAATTTTGACAAATTTAGGAACTGCATGACTGCAACTGTGATATCCAAAACCATCATTACAACTAACCCAGGTAAGAGCTGCTCAAGTATTTCTTTGCTTTTAGTAATTATTCTAGGCTAGAATTCANTTTTATTTTATTTTATTGTTAGCAGCCTTCATATGTTTATTCCATGCAGGATTAAGAATTTAAAATAAAAAAGAGAAAAGCAAATCTTGGCTAATTCCAATGCGTTTGTGCTATCAGAATAAAAACTTGTAAAATATAAAAATGTTGTGATTTTTACATGCAACATATACTGATAACTTTTAAAAATTCATCTTCAGAAACAGCAGAAGCAAATGTTCTCTTCAGCTTCATCAAAGAGAGTGCCCAGGCAGGAGCTCTGCCCAGCCCAGTGAAGGAGCTGCCAAATGAAACCATCAACTGTGAGCATTTGATTTTATTTACCTGCAGTGTCATGGCATAGTGCAGCTGAAAGAACTCCTGCTCTGTGTGTTCACAGAAACAAAGCTCAGGTCCAGCCTGGCTGAGTAGGTAAAGCTGGGATGGTTTCTTGGGGCTTTATTTTATCTTCATGCATCTTCANCATTACAACTAACCCAGGTAAGAGCTTCTCAAGTATTTCTTTGCTTTTAGTAATTATTCTAAGCTAGAATGCATTAGTTATTCTATTGGAACTGTGATTTCTTCTGGCTGCTTCTCACAAAGCTCCCTGCTTTTTATCTGCTATGTGATGACCAGTGCCTTTGACTTCTAATTTTTATTTTATTTTATTTTATTTTATTTTATTTTATTTTATTTTATTTTATTTTATTTTATTTTATTTTATTTTATTTTATTGTTAGCAGCCTTCATATGTTTATTCCATGCAGGATTAAGAATTTAAAATAAAAAAGAGAAAAGCAAATCTTGGCTAATTCCAATGCGTTTGTGCTATCAGAATAAAAACTTGTAAAATATAAAAATGTTGTGATTTTTACATGCAACATATACTGATAACTTTTAAAAATGCATCTTCAGAAACAGCAGAAGCAAATGTTCTCTTCAGCTTCATCAAAGAGAGTGCCCAGGCAGGAGCTCTGCCCAGCCCAGTGAAGGAGCTGCCAAATGAAACCATCAACTGTGAGCATTTGATTTTATTTACCTGCACAGTGTCATGGCATAGTGCAGCTGAAAGAACTCCTGCTCTGTGTGTTCACAGAAACAAAGCTCAGGTCCAGCCTGGCTGAGTAGGTAAAGCTGGGATGGTTTCTTGGGGCTTTATTTTATCTTCATGCATCTTCAGCTGACTGTGCCAGCTGCAGCCTGCCTGTGTGCTCTTTCTGTCTGCAACCACTTTGGAGAAGTGAGGGGGAAAGCTTTTGTCAAAAACTCCTTTTGGAGGATACAAAGATTAAATAATAGATATATTCGTGATCTGAGTCCCTTTTGTTTTACCTTTTTTTTTTTTTTTTCCTTTGGGAGTGGGGCTTTTCTGCTGCTTTAAATCTCCTTTTTATTGCCTTAAGATCCACTTTTGCCATTGCTCTTCGAATAATTTCTGGCTCGGACGCACTTAACTTGTCTTTTAAACTTGTAGTGGAGGCTGTAGTGGATGTGTACACAGTGGAACAGCTGAAAGAAAAAGCTCTCCAGAGTGATGGGAAGCTGGAGCCTCTCCATGGAATTATTTATGGCTACATTTCCACCCTGGACATCGACGAGAGCGTCTCCAGAGTCCTGCGCAACAGATGGTGAGCAACTGCCTGCTTGGAATGTGTGCTAAAAACTGCTTGTCCCTCTTCCCCAGACCCAAATGAGATGGAGCAATATTTCAGTCCCATCCCAGAGAAGAAATAAAACCCCTCTGGAGGATGCCATGCGGGTTTCTGGTGTGGGTTTCTGTTGTGGGGTTTTGTTGGGGGCTCTTTGTGGTCCTAGAGTGAAAAAGAAAGAGGTCACTTTGTCACAGACAGACTCAAGAGTTTAGGAGATGAACAATTTTTTTAAAGACAAAGTCTCTTGGGAAATCTCAGTCTAGAAAAATGTTTCAGGAAGAATAAATTGCACATCTGCATGGATTGTCTCCTTGTGTTTCAGCTCAGTCTGCCGCTTCATCGTGAATGAAGGGTCGAACACCTGCACCTTCTGCAGTGACATCTCTCCAGAGGCCAAGTCCACCTTTGCCAGCTTTGACATCCTGGTGGATGTGACAGACCACACAGGCACCCTGCGCTCCTGCTACCTGTCTGACTGTGTCGCTGAGGAAACCCTGGGCTGCACAGTAAGGGGGGCTTGGGCTGCTCCTGCTGAGCTCAGCCCTGGAGCCTGATGAGAATCACAAATACCCAAAAATGTTCTGTGTGTGTGTGTGTGTGCTAGAGTTACAAAAATGGCATGGAGGGAGGGAGGGAGGGAGGGATGGATGGATGGATGGATGGATGGATGGATGGATGGATGGATGGATGGATGGGGGATGGATGGATGGATGGATGGATGGATGGATGGATGGATGGATGGATGGACGGACACACAGAGCTGTTTGACAAGGCAAAAGTTGGAAGTCAGCAGGTGCCAACAGGAATTGTGTTCAGGGTAAGAGTGAACCCAGATCAGAACACTGCTTTTCTGGGAACATGGCTGGAAATCCCACCTCTGATTTTCAAACACCCTGCAGTTTATCTGGTTAATGTCACTGTCTTGGTACACATCTTTACCAAGCACTATACTGAAATAGAAAAATACAGCTTAGAAATGTATAAAAATATGTAAGATGTTCTTTTCATCATCATTCTGTTGTGGAGATGTTTTAACTACCTGCTGAAGTGCTCTGTGGTGTCCTTTAACAGGTCCATGAATTCCTCATGCTGGAAGAAGACCAGAAGACTGCACTGAAATGGCAACTCCTCTTGGAACGAAGCAAGGTTTACTTCAAAGTTAGTATTTAATGTTTAATTCAAAACAGTAGCTGTTTTTCACTTTTAAACCTGTTCTTTTGGGCAAAACTCTTCTTACTCTCCCATCTCCCCTTTCTCTGTCATTATTTCCAGGGCAAAATGAAAGTGTTTGACTTCAGCAGTGACAGGCATGTGGTGTAAATGTGTACTCACACAGGAAATAATGCAAATAAATCTGTCAAACATGCTGTGTAACAGCTGAAAATAATCTCTGTCAAGGTGCTGTGATAACAAAGATCCTTAATTATATTTCCAGGTTACTTCATCACCCAACTGGAGAACTGGATTAAAAGTGAATCTTCTTTCCTGCAAACTGGCAGATCCCGTAGAGGCAAGTCAGAGCTTGTTGGGAAGAGACTGGAATTATTTATAAATGCTAGGAAAGGCTTCCTTCACTCTGTTGTTAGAGATGGAATTCTGCTGTTGTTGGGTTTTGCCAAGTCTGTTCTGATGGTAAAGAAGGAGTGCACGTTACAATACCTCTAAGTGGCTTCTGAGTTCATAGTTTTGGGTGATTGTACTTTAAAAAGTGTACTTGGGCCTCAGCTTAAATGTTAATTCTACCAAATTCAACCCCTTTCACAGGGGCTGGAAGATTTCCTCACTCAGCTGAGATCTTTGAAAAAAATCAGAAATAACAAATAGGTCAAAAGAGATCTGTTGAACTTCTGTGGTTTTAACTGCTTTGCTGCTTTTGTGTTAAATAAAGACTCCCCTTGAAACACTGCCTGGTTTGTGCTGAACTTTGGTGAGGCCAAACATGGAGCTGTGGGCAACAGCAGGGCTGAGTCTCTTTGGGCAGACTAAGTCTAATTAGAGCAGAGTAATCAATCAGCAGTGACCTCTGACAAGCAAAAATCAAGCTGAGGCCGTGAGCAGGACTCCATTCACCAAAGCTGGATTTAAAGGTATGTACATTGTGCCTTTCTCCATGTATTTTTCCCTATTTTTAAGATATTCCTGTCCATAGTTTCCCCTCCTGCTGGTGTATTTGTCACATCCTCACCTCCTGAGCACGTTTCCAACAGAGGGGGATCCCCCAGCCCTGCTCTGGCAAAGGCCAGGACACCCCAGGGAACTCTGATCCCCCTGGTGCCCTCCTACCCCTTAAGGCAACGTGGCACAGAGAAAACCCCCAGAGAAACAGGAAATCCTGACAAGCAATCCCACACTGCATCCCTGACTCATGGGTGGGAACAGAGACCCCAAAATGCTGCTGCCAGTGTTGGGTCACAGCATCCCTCTTGTAGCAACAAATGATTCAACATTTCCCAGCCATAACAATTCCCAATCTGAAGGGAATGTTTCCAACAATTAATCCCAAATCTGTCAATACCCAGGGCTGGAGACCAAACTGCAACTGGTGCCCTGCTGCTGTGGCCAGAGATGGGAATGTCTAACAGGCAGAGGAAATGCAAACAGTACAGACACTTTATTCCATCCTTCCTCTTCCAGAACTGTTCACCCTAATGGCTGTTTTAATTCTGAAGAAATTCTACAGAAATTTCTTCAATTTCTTCTCCCAGTGTGGTGTGCAGCACCCTGGACTGTGCTGCTCTCACAGAGCTGCTTCTCTTTGGGAGACAGGATTTTTCTCTGTGGAACTCCCCACTTTTAAAACCAAAGCTTTTTCTAGCAGTTATTAAGATCTGGCTCTGAGAAATGGAAGGGTTTAACTTTGCTGCTTTGCATTTATGTAAAAGAAGAAAAAAATCCATCTGTTTTTGTTAGAAACGAGCCAGTTCTGTGCAACCTTTGAAAATCTAAGTTTTGATGTTTGCATGTGGAGGATTTTTTAAATTATGTTTTACAACTTGCTCTGTTGAATTGAAGGAGAACTCACTGTCATGCAAACGGGTGGGGAGTGCTGCATCAGCTGGAGCTGGGAACTGGGGAAAGTTACCCAGCGTGGCTTTTAGCAGCTGGAAATACTTAAAACTCCAACTGCTGCACTGCACTGGGGAACAGCAACTGCTGCAGTCACAGTTTTACTAAAAATACATTGAAATCAGTCAAAAGAAAAGTTTGGTGGTGATCTTTACCCATATGCTTCTTTATTCTTGGTCTTTTTGCGTTATTTTACTTTTGGAACATATTTAAAGCTCAGTTTAGGAAAAAAACAATCTGACAAACATCTGGCACACTTCCTGCCGCCTTCACCCCCTGGAGTGGGAGGAAAAGCCATCTTCCTTTAATTTGTATGCTTGAAAAAAGCAGGGAGGAATCACAAAACTAATCAAAAAAATCAAACATCTTTCTCTTGTAGAGGAGACTCTTTGTGAAGCTGCAATTCTTGATTTAGGGCTCCACATCTACACATACACCTTTGATCTCCCACAACATGGCTGAGCCTTAGCTCCTACATGATCATTTAAATTGTTCTGATCAGTAATTTTTATTTTAAGGCAATACTTAAAGCATCAGCAGAAGAGAAGCACATGCACACAGGACAGCCCTCCCCAGTGTCTCTGTCGCCAGTTCCCAGGTATGGTTTTGGAATTAAATTTTGGAATCTGGAGCTTCTGGGCTCCACCTGCTCCAGGCTGGCCTGCACTCCAGGTCTGCTGAAGCCTCCGCGGAAAGGGGGCTGTGGCACTCAAACACCTTTTGGGTTCCTGGGTTCCGTGCCCTGTGCCACCTTGAACCTCATGGACACCACGTCCCTGATCCCCGCCTCGATCTCATCGTTGGCCTCCACGGGCCCGACTCCTTTGGGAGAGCCCGTGAGAATCAAGTCCCCTTCTTCCAAGGTGAACACGTGGCTGATGTAGCTGATCAGGTAAGGGATGGAGAAGATCATGGAGGAGGTGTCCCCCTCCTGCCGCAGCTTCCCGTTCACCTTCAGCCAGATCTGCAGCTTGTGCGGGTCTGGGATCTTCTCCTTGGGCACGAAGTCACTGACGGGGCAGGACGAGCCGAACCCTTTGGCCAAGGTCCAGGGCAGCCCCTTCTTTTTGCACTCCTCCTGCGTGTCGCGGGCCGTCATGTCCAGGCACAGCGCATAGCCCGCCACGTGCTCCATGGCCACCTCGGGCGGCACGGCCTGCGCCCTCCGGCCGATGACCACCCCCAGCTCCACCTCGTGGTGCAGGTTCCGGCTGTAGTAGGGCCGCACGATCGGGGACCCCTCCCGCACGTAGGCCGAGGAGGGCTTGAGGAAGAAGAGCGGCTCTGCGGGCAGGGCGCTGCCCATCTCCTTGGCGTGCTCCGCGTAGTTGCGCCCCACGCACACGATGTTCCTGCCCCACTCCCAGAAGCGGGCCAGCGGTTTGGAGCTGGCCATGGCCGCCCTTGCCGCGTCCTTGCCGGGCCCCGCACGGCGCCGCCGCCTCCCCTGCTCCTCCTCC
>VZRH01004494.1:12585-27167 GCA_013397555.1 Urocynchramus pylzowi | reverse complement strand
TTCGCGGGCGGGAGGCCGTGCAGAGGTTCACGGGTAGGACGGACCCCGTGGAGGTGCTGAGGGCTCTGCGCTCCCACAGGGACAACTTCAAGAAGCCCAAGGAGAGGCCCAACCCCCAGGCCGTGCTGGCCTTCGACTGGGGGCTCTTTGAGCCCTTCCTGGAGAAGAAGTGACACCCCCTGGAGAAGAAGTGACAGCCCTGGTGCCAGGGCTCCCTCCTGGCTGGGCCCAGCTCAGCTTGGCCCCAGCTGGGGCTGGATTTTGTCTTTAAGCTGCTTGTGTGAGGCTGCTCTGCTCTGCTCCCCTCTGGCTCCTGGATTCCCAGGGAGCTCCTGGGTCCCTTTGGGGAGCCCAGGCTGTGGGACCCCCCCCCCCCTCGGTGCTGGGATGCTGGCACAGGGGACAGTGCCACTTTTGGGGAGCTGCCATGGAAGGGAGCCAGGGAAGGGCAGGAATGCTCAGGGATTGGGCTGCTGTGCCCCACGGAGCACCAGGCTCCCCTGCCTGGCCCTGGGGGCTGCATCCCAGTCCCAGGGCTTGTGATGGTGGCTTTGGGACACCTGGGAGCCCTCCTGGCCCTGCCTGTCCTGCTCCAGCCACCCTGGGCCCCTCTGGCCCAGTGTCCTGGCTGATGGGCACTTGGATCCTCCCCACGGGAAACTGGGAAGTGACTGGTGGCACTGGTGGCACCGATGGCACCAGTACCCACCCGACTCCAGCCCTGTGCTGACAAATCCCTCATCACAGCAGGGTTTGGGTGGGTTCCCCCCCTTTTTTCCCTATTTTCCAGTGGGTCCCACAGGGATTTGTGGCCCAGTCGCTGCCCTGGGGTGCCCTTGGCCCCCGTGGGGTGTCCAGGTGGGACCAGGGTCTGCCCAGGAGGGACTTCCCAAGGTGGGACAGAGTTTAGGCAGCCAAGAACAAAGTGCTGCCAGGCATCCCTTGCTTTCTGCTTTTTCCAAGATAGAAACTGGAAAACCCTCGCTGCCAACTCCGTGGACATTGCCTTGTCAGGAGCCAGGGAGCAGCTGGGGCTGCCAGGCCTCCCCAGCCTTCACTTGGTGCAAAATCAGGGCTGTTTTATTTATTTTTGTCTAAAAGGAGCAGAGTTTGATTTGCAGGTGTGGGGAAGCACTTCACACCAAGTCATTCCCTGTTGGTTTTTTTTGGTTTGGTTTTGGTTTTTTTTTGGTTTTTTTTGTTTTTTTTTTTTTTTGGTGGAGAAAATGAGGGTTTGATGGCAGCTCCCAGCACTGGGACAGAGTTGATTTCAGGGATTTTCATGTGTGGACTGTGAATTTCTTTGTTGCCACTGGAGTCTGGTTTGGGGCTTTTTCCTGTGCTACAAACCAAGATGATTTTTTTCCCCCCCTTTTATTAAGTTAAAGTTTGGATTTGCTTTCATGGAAGGGGAAGGATTAATCCAGCTGCAAAAGCTCCCTTGGTACCATGGCCTGAATTCCTCAGTTTCCATGAAATGCTGGAGTTGTGGATTTTGGAATTTCATTCACCCTGGGAGCAGGGATGTCCCTGTGGGTGTGAGCCAGCCCCGAGCCTGCTCCACACCTCAAAGCTGGGACAAATTCAGCTGTTCTGGTGCCAGAACAGGGACCCAGGGTGGCTGCAGTGGCCTCTGTGTGCGTTGGTGGCCTGGGAACTGGGGAAGTGACCAAGTGTAGAGCCCTGATGGTTTCATTTCCAGCTCATTCAGCTTCACTGATTGTGCATTTCTGGGCTGATGTGCTCAGCAGGCTCTGCCTGTGCCCTGCACTGAGCCCAGAGCCTCTCCCTGGCCATCTCCTGGCTTAGCCAATCCTTCAAGGAAAGGGAATTCACTGGAAGCACCAGTTTGCTCCTCAGGAAGGAGGGGAGGGGGCAGCAGGGGGAGGTTGATGCCTTAGAACGCTGTGAGGTCATTAATGATCAGCAACAGCTGAAAAATGGAAAGCTTTTAATTAAAAACATGAAAATCACCATTGGCTCCGTGGATTCATTGGAACAAAGTGCAGAGCAGGCTTTGGTTCCTGCCAGCCCCAAGGTCAGGAATGATTCTGTGGTAATTTTGGGATGTTATCCAGCAGTAAGTGCATGTTTTGTCTGGATTTAGGGATATTACCCCTCAAGAAGTGGCTGCTGAGGGTGAGTGTGACAATTCTGTGACTCCCTGCTGAGTGTTTGGGAAGAAAACACAGAGAAGTAACTGCCCAAGATTGGTATAAATTATTATAATTTAAGGAAAGGGAATCACAGGGCTTTTCCTCTGCAGCCCCAGGGATGACCCCAGGCTTTGTTTCCCCTCTCTGAGGGCAGGGAGAGGGGAGAACTCCAAGCCTCAGGAGCCCATTCCCAATGGGATGAGGCTGCTCCTGCAGAGGCAGCACAGAACTGAGTGCTGTGACAATCCAGCAAGGCCTGGGGGAGGAATGCTGGGCTGTGGCACCAAGCCCAGCCTGGAGCTGAGCTCAGAATCCTTGAGCTCCCCTGTGCTGGCAGGACTGGGGCTGGGGGAGCAGTGCAGGGCTGTCCCATCAGCCTGGGACGTGTCCCTGTCAGGCTTTGGGGTTTATTCCCATCACCTCCTCCTCCAGCTGGAGGAAGGAGCAGTGCCAGGCACATTGCCAGAGGCAGGAGCTGCACAGAGTCCTTGGAGGATCAGCAGTCTGAGCTGAGAAGGCACTGAGGGTCTCCTGGGCTGGGCAGCCCTCACCACTTGATGCTGAGGGCAGAGCTGGCTCTCTCCACGGCGTGGTACTGTGTGTGCAGCACCTGCAGAGCCCTCTCTGAGCCCCAGCCCCCCAGCCAGTGCTCATAGAGCTCCCTCACAGCCTGGTTTTCCTCTGGAATCTCAGCCCTCAGGGATTCATACAACCTCTCTACCTGCTGCAGCTCCTCCTTGCTGGATCCCCCCTCCAGTTTGATCTGCCCTCCTCCATTCAAACAGCCTAGGAAAAAAAAAAAAAAAAAAAGGATGAAGGATTTCAGCTGGGAAAACAGCCTCAAAAATTCCAGGTCATTTATCCTGCTCCTGCAAACAGCTGCAGGAATGAAAACACCTCAGGGATAGAGGCTCCCTCCCAGTTATCTGCCAGCAGCAGGGCCACAGGGCAGGGAGATGCTGGGCTGGCTCCAGCTGGGGCTCTGCCAGCTCTTATCTCCTGCCCCCAGCACAGAGCCTGAGCCCAGCCCAGGTGAGCCCAGCCTTGCAGGCCCAGCTGGAGGGAAGGGAAGAGTGCCTGGGATGAGATCTGGGAGGATCCTTGGGAAGGAGCAGCTCCAAGAGGCAGGAGGGGCCCCTCAGTGGGTTCAGGCTGCCCCTGCTCCCAGGGGAGCCAGCAGCCAAAGGAAAATGGAATCAAATTTTAAGGAAGTGACTTCCTGCATCAGCCACTGCAGCTTTTTCTGTAAGTGTGATGGTCAGGTTTGGGCAATTTCAGGGGGAAAATCCCCTCAGGTACCAGAGCTCAGGAAATCCTCCTTAAAAGCAATTAATGCATGAATGATGCAAATGCTGTGTGATGGAATTCAGCTGCAATTCTTTAAATCCTGAGGAATTGCTGGCTCACAGGTAGGAAAATCCCCCCCAGCTGTGATGGTGAGGCTGTCACAGCCTGAAGGGGTGAGAAATCTCCCATTCCTCCTGTCTGGAACAGCCTGGAGCTGCTCCAGGCTGGATTTGAGAGCAGCCTCACCTGAGGGACAGGCCATGACCTCCACGTAGTGATAGGGGCACTTCCCTCTCTTCAGCTTCTGCACCAGGTTCTGGATGTTCCTGAATCCATAGGCCAGGGCAAAGTGGAGCAGGACCTCTCCATCCCTCTCCAGGGTCACCTCCTGGAAGTCCTTGTTCCTGAGGGAGCAGAGCACAGGAAGTGGCTTCTCCAGATGAGTTTCTATTTTAAACTTCAAAGGGCCCCGTGCAAAATCCCAAATTCTTTGTGAGTCTCACTGAAGAGCTGTCCCAGTTCTGTGCTTTCCAAGGAAAACAGGAAGGAATTCCTTCCAGAGCCTTCCAGGGCTGCTGGAGCCACCTGAGCAGAGTTTGCTGAAGGACATCTGTGCTGGATAAAGCCTGAAAAGCTCAGCACAGGGAGCCTTTCCCTCAGAGACCTGACTTCCTTCAGCCAACATCAATGGAGCCCCCGAGGGGATTTTTGACTTCTACTGGATCATAAAACATGGGAACAAACCCTGATTGAGGATTCCAGGTTTCTAAGGTTAGTGGGAATACCTGGTCCTGATAAAAAAAGTAAGTAATCTGATTTTTATCAAGATTTTGAGATTGTTTTTTCTGCTTCTTAAACCAGAGAATCCTAAACATAAGAATTGCTCATTAGGGATATAATTAATTCCAAAGGATACATTAAATTAGAACTGGGAAGCCAGCAGGAATCTCAGGTGGGTGAGCCTCAATGCCCAAACTCAGGTGATTTATTTTCTGTTTCCCTCCAATTAAACACAGCCCCAAAGCCCTCCCACAAGGTTTTCTGGGACCAATAATCAGTGACAAATCTCCCTGATTGGCCTGATCCAAGGTGAGCAATCCCAGCTCCATGAGAGCTCTGCCTTCTCAATTACTCTAACATTTTATAATTATTCTAGAAGTTATCAGTGGGAGAATGCACCAGGCCAAACTGCAAGGTGTGGCTGGGGAAGGGGCAGGAATTCTCCCAGGAATTCTCCCAGGAATTCTCCCAGGAATTCTCCCTGAAATTCTCCCAGGAATTCTCCCAGCCTGCCTGGAATTGGCTGATTTATTGCTGAGCAGCCAATCCTCACCTAGAAGTGAACTTTAACATTACAAAAACAAAAAAACCCCAATCATTTCAGCCCCTCAAGGAGCAGAGAATTCCTGAAAAAACCCCCCTGAGTTTCCAGAGGGATTTCAGCTTCTTACTTGAGAGGTTTGTAGTGGATGGAGGCCCCGTGGATCCCGAAGAGCTCGCGGGCTGCGTGGCTGANTCCCAGCAGCTCTGGGGGGCTTCCAGAGCAGCTTTGGGGGTCACCCACAGCAGCTTTGGGGGGCTCCCAGAGCAGTTTTAGGGCTTTGGGGGGCACCCAGAACAGCTTTGGGGGGCACCCAGAGCAGCTTTGAGGGGCACCCAGAGCAGCTTTAGGGCTTTAGGAGGCACCCAGAGCAGATTTAGGGGGCACCCAGCAGCTTTGGGGGGGCACCCAGGGCAGCTTTGGGGGGCACCGAGTGGCTCTGGGGGATACAGAGCAGCTTTGGGGGGCACACAGCAGGTTTGGGGGGCACCCAGAGCAGCTTTAGGGCTTTGGGGGGCACCCAGAGCAGCTTTGGGGGGCAGCCAGAGCTCCAGGGGCTGCCCCAGACAATGGCAGCAGGCACACTGCAGCTTCTCCTGCTCTCCTGGGAGTGCTGATGGCTCCAGGGAATGGTGGCACCTGGCCCAGGGGCTGCCAGGGGATGTGGCTGTCCCTGGAGCCCTGAAGTGTCCCAGGCCAGGCTGGACAGGGCCTGGAGCAGCCTGGGATGGTGGAAGGTGTTGGGCTTGGATGATTTGAAAGTCCTTCCCACCCAAACCATTCCATGATTGTCTAATTAATCATCATTAACTGATGAATAACTGAGGGAGGTGCTGCTGCTGAACCTTTCTGGTGTTCCTGTGCCAGGAGCTCTGGGATGCTCCCCTTGATGTTCCCCTCTTCAGTTCAACAGCCCCAGTCCCATCTGACACCTCCTAAATGTCATTNGCGGTGAGAGCCCAGCTCCTCTGCAGCCCTGCCGAGCCTGGGGGACACAGCAGCTCTGGGGGGCACACCCAGCAGCTCTGGGGGGCTCCCAGCAGCTCTGGGGGGCTTCCAGAGCAGCTTTGGGGGTCACCCACAGCAGCTTTGGGGGGCTCCCAGAGCAGTTTTAGGGCTTTGGGGGGCACCGAGTGGCTCTGGGGGATACAGAGCAGCTTTGGGGGGCACACAGCAGGTTTGGGGGGCACCCAGAGCAGCTTTAGGGCTTTGGGGGGCACCCAGAGCAGCTTTGGGGGGCAGCCAGAGCTCCAGGGGCTGCCCCAGACAATGGCAGCAGGCACACTGCAGCTTCTCCTGCTCTCCTGGGAGTGCTGATGGCTCCAGGGAATGGTGGCACCTGGCCCAGGGGCTGCCAGGGGATGTGGCTGTCCCTGGAGCCCTGAAGTGTCCCAGGCCAGGCTGGACAGGGCCTGGAGCAGCCTGGGATGGTGGAAGGTGTTGGGCTTGGATGATTTGAAAGTCCTTCCCACCCAAACCATTCCATGATTGTCTAATTAATCATCATTAACTGATGAATAACTGAGGGAGGTGCTGCTGCTGAACCTTTCTGGTGTTCCTGTGCCAGGAGCTCTGGGATGCTCCCCTTGATGTTCCCCTCTTCAGTTCAACAGCCCCAGTCCCATCTGACACCTCCTAAATGTCATTTTTCACCAACAGCCTCCTGCAGATTAACTGGGTGACCTAAATATTTGTTATTTCTGCTTTAATTCTTTAATTCACCACTTTGCAGTGGCTCTGGTAAGGGGGAGCAACAGCTTCTGCTTCAGGAAATGTTTAGCACTGGGACAGATTCTTGTCCTTCCCAAAGCCTGCAGCAGCTTTTTGTGGGATGAAAGGAGCTGGAGTGATTCTCCAGTGGAAATTCATCATATTCTGTACTTTAAATATTTTAATTCCCAGTTATTCTGGTTCAAGTGACACAAGAAACTAAATCAAGGGCAAACACACCTGTGTGAAAGAGCAGGAAAAGGGGAATTCTGAACTCTCTGAATCCTGGAGGAGAGGGAGCAGGGAAAATCTGAACTCCCTAAATCCTGGAGGAAAAGGAACAGGAAAAGGGGAATTTTGAACTCCCTAAATCCTAGAGGAAAGAGAATTCTGAACTCTCTAAATCCTAGAGGAAAGAGAATTCTGAACTCTCTAAATCCTAGAGGAAAGGGAACAGGGAATTTTGAACTCCCTAAATCCTAGAGGAAAGAGAATTCTGAACTCTCTAAATCCTAGAGGAAAGGGAACAGGGGAATTTTGAACTCCCTAAATCCTAGAGGAAAGAGAATTCTGAACTCTAAATCCTAGAGGAAAGGGAACAGGGGAATTCTGAACTCCCTAAATCCTGGAGGAAAGGGACCATGACTGAAATGGGATTTTGCTCTTACATGGTGTCCAGAGGACCAGGATCTACATCTGACAGGGACACTCCTTCTTGCTCCAGCAGCTTCAGCACTTCTCCTAGAGCAGAACCAGGCACAAAGAGTCCTTATTTTTGGGATATAGGGAAACAAACCTCACAGAGCAGTCCCTAAAGTTTAGCAGGGCATGATTTGCACTATTAAATGTAAATACAGATCAATATCCAACCTCTGTCAGAGACAAAGGGTTATTAAAGCCAGGGAACACTGCAAGGCTCCCAGAATTTGCTGGAATTGGGAATCTCCTGTGGCTCTGCTTACCTGTGGTGATGACACAATCCACATCCCTGGTCTGGTATTCCTGGTTGAAAAAGTCAGGCCTGGAGGCCTCCAGCTTTTTGTCATAGCAGGGCATGACTGTGACATGGTAGATCCTGTCAGGGGGCAGGTGCTGCAAGGGAGACAAGGCTGGGGCAGCTGGGGCAGCCAAAATCCCCCTGTCCTCAGGGAGTGGGGAAAACAATGCCACTGTGCCCCTGGAATGGTCCCCACTAGGGCTGAGTAGTTGTGCATTTAAATATTGATGAGTAAATGAAATGATTTCTCTCCTAGGAGCCAATTTCAGCTGCAGTCAGTGTCAGCAGATTTGGACCTTCAGGGCTTTCATGGAAGCCTGGAATGGGTTGGGTTGGGTTGGGATGGACCTTTAAGCCCATCCAGCTCCAACCCCAACACCTCCCACTGTCCCAGGTGCTCCAAGCCCCATCCAGCCTGGCCTTGGGCACTCCCAGGGATCCAGGGGCAGCCACAGCTCCTCTGGGAATTCCATCCCAGCCCCTCCCCACCCTCCCAGGGAGGAATTCCTTCCCAATACCCATCCAACCCTGCCCTCTGGCAGTGGGCAGCCATTCCCTGTGTCCTGGCACTCCAGGCCTTTGGGAATAATCTCTTTCCATCTCTCCTGAGGCTCCCTTCAGCTCCTGGAAGTTTCCCTCACTCTGGTACACTGATCCAGGTCAGGCAGAGAAGCCAATCCCTAATTAAGGCATTAGGGAATAAACTTCCTCCCTGCTCCCAAAGCTCAGCCCCTCAGGACATGATTTAGAGTCCCACAGAAACCTTGGGATCATCCAAGCAATAAACACAGGCTGAGCCAACAGGTCACTGACCCCAGGCCCCTGTTTCAGTCTCTGGTGCCAAATATTCCCAGAAATTGCCAGATTTTGTCCCAAATCTGCAGCTGCCTCGTGCAAGTGTCACAGTAACCCCCACAGGAAATGCCAGTGGGTGCTGCAGCCCCTTCCTGGCCCAGTCCAGGCTGGCTGTGGGGATATCCAGCTCCCACCTGGAAAGATTCCAGAGGTTACAGGCTGAGGACAGAAGCAGAACATGGAGCTGGGAATGAGGGATCATTTTTGGAGAAGCCATGATCTGCACCTAAGCACCCACTGCAGCCTTGGCTTGGGTCACTTATTTGAAATTATTCACCAGCTTCAAACAACAGGAGCACAAAGACACTGAAAATAAAGTTCCTCAGCTCTCCCAAATAATTCAGAGGCTTTAATTTAATTAGCCCATGCTCAGTGTTCTACCCTAATTACTACTCATTAGCTAAGACAGAAGTGAGGAAGATTTGCTGCCTTCTGCAAGGCAATATTGACCCTTAAATGTGTCTTGCACAGGAAAATTTTAAAATATCAGCCTGAAGTGTTGAATTGGAGGAGTTTTGCAGTAAGAAGAGCATTTTTGGAGCTTTACCTGCTGCTCTGCAAAGTAGCCCTTGACCAGGGAGCCCATGACCTGCTGGGGGGATTTGGTGGTGCTGATGTGGGGAATGATGAAGCTGCCGTGGGTTTTCTCTGCGTAGCAGATCCAGCCTGGAAGGAACATCATCAACAAATTCCATTAAAAAAAAAAAAGAAGCAGACCTTCACTCTGCCCATTGTCCCCAAACCCCAGGTTTAGTGCCCATAATAACCCTTTTCAGCCTCAGTTCAGCACAAAAAGCAAAGCAAGTGTAAGCCCAGATTGATTTTAAGGTGTCTCAGCACTGCTTTAGCACCAAGATCTGTGCTGTGAGGAGAACAATCCTGCAGGTCAGAACATCCATTTGCAGCTTCCTGAGCAGCTGCTGGATTTGGGATTGCAGCTGGAACTGAAGCCATACCTGGGCAGGCAGAGGCCAGCATGGGCAGGGCCTGTTTGTCCTCTGCTTGTTTGTGGAAGCGTCTCACAAACTCCTGCTGGCTCTCCAGGAGGCTGAAGTTCCTGGAGAAAGTTGTGTCAAACACGTGGTGCACACCTGGGCAGGACAGCAGCTGGGTTAAAAACCTCAGGATACACCAAAACACAACAAAAAACCTCCCACTTCAACCAGAGGCAAACTGAGGTACAGGTTCTGAGCCCTGCAGCTGGCAGGGGACATTTTGCAGGATGGGAAGAGGAGGAAAAGTGACAGGAGAGGTGGAAATGTAAAATGTCAAAGTTCTTTTCAGTGGTTCTTTACAGGTTTTCTAGACTGATGGAATGGTTTGGGTTGGAAAGGACCTCAAAGCTCAGCCACTTCCATGGGCAGGGACATCTCCCACTATCCCAGCCTGGCCTTGGGCACTGCCAGGGATCCAGGAGCAGCCAGAGCTTCTCTGGGAATCTGTGCCAGGGCCTCCCCACCCTCCCAGCCAGGAATTCCTTCCCAGCATCCCATAACCCTGCCCTCTGGCAGTTTCAATCCTTTTCCTTGTCCTTGTAAAAAATCCCTCACCCTCCTTTTCCCAAGCCTTCCTCCCCTCTCTCCAAGCTCACTGTGTGACTGAAGTTTTGGACAGCCAGGAATCCCCGTGGGGGCTAAATCCCTTTCACTTGTGCTGAACCCTCAGCCCAGAGAGCAGAAAAAACCCCACACTTGCCCAAACCCTTGAGGAAGGTGGTCAGCTTCTGGGCTGTCTCCAGCAGCCCCAGTTTGCACCTTGCAGCCAGGGAGGCTCTGGACTGGGGGGACACAGAAACCACCACCAGCTTCTGCTCGTGGGCAGCAGCAGCCTGGAAAAAACCAAAGAAGCCCCCAAAGTGTGGCACAGACAGAGCTGGCAGCACCACAGAGCTCCCCACGCTCACCCCGAGGCAGGGACTCACACCAAACCCCTTAAAAATGAGAATAAACCCCAAAAGTGCAGCAGGAACAGCCTGGGATCCCTCAGGAATTCCCTTCTGCTGGGGTGTTATGTTTTCTCCTCCAGCCAGGTCCTATGAGCTCTCAGAGAAACATAAGATAGCTCAGCTACCTCAGGTGGCTTAAAATAAGTAGGATGGCTTCTGTGGTAGTGTTGGAAACAGAAAAGTTTTAATAAAAGGCAAAATAACAAAGCTCTTTACAGAGAAAACTTGAGCCAGGGGCAGGAGATTCCTGCTCTTGGTGAAAACACCCCACAAAAGCCATTATTCCTTTTGTTCTTTCTTTTTCTAGTGAATTGTTTAGGCAGGACTTTTTGGCTTCTGTCCACTTTAAGTTTGAGGTGAAGCCCCCAAGGTCCTACGAGGTGTCTTTTTACCTAATTGAGGAGAGAAACTTCTGGGCTGTTTTCCTTTTGAAGCAGACAAAGAAGAATTTGGTTCTCTGTGACCAGGGGGCACATTCCTCCCTGGGGGATTTGCCCCTTTTCCTGCAGGGATGGGTGGCACCCACCTTGTTGAGAGCCAGCACCTTGCAGAGCTCCCCGTGGCTCTGCTGGCTCACCAGGACACTCTCAGCCGAGGTGATGCAGCCACTGCAGGCCAGGCAATCATTCAGGGTGATTTTGGCCTTCTCCAGCTTTTGTGCTTCCCCATCCTACAAAAAAAAAACCCCAGTTGTGACCCCAGGATTTAAGGAGAAGTTTCCCAAATTTGTTCCAAACAATAATGATGTTGCTTTTTTGATGCTGTTGGTTTATCATTTAAAAAAATCTTTATTTTTCATGAGATGAGGACAAAGCCACCTGAAGCTGGCTGCTTTTCATGGGATTATTTGGCACAGCAAGGGGGATTTGCTGAGGGATTTCATCCCAGGCACTGGAAGGGAATATTTGCCCTTCTATCTGCCCTGAAAAATTTGATTTTCCTAAGAGATTCCCCTCTAATCATCACTCCCCAATAAAGCCAGGAACAGAGCAGGAAATGAGGCACAATTAACATTTTAAAATAAGGAACCAGACTCCTTTGGAAGTGCTGTGTCCTCCTTTTTTTAAATCAAAATCTGCCTAAAGTTCTAAGTTCCATTTCTAGAGGAATTCCCAGCCTGGTTAACTGAGCAGTGCCAACTTTGGGGTTTGGTTTTTTTTTCTTTTTTTTTTTGATGAAAACAGGAAAAACTCAGCCTAAATTTTGGAAGCTTCAGAATTCTTCAAGCTTTTAAAGAAATAATTGGAAATATTATTTTTAAAAAATCCAGCATGATTTATTAAAAATATCTCCATTAAATCCCTGAGTGAGCACAAGGACATTGTCACAACCAACCTGGAATTGTCAATCCTTAAATATTGATAAAATAAAGATACTTTTCATCTTAGCTGCTCTCTTATGAAAATCATCACCAATTAATGGCAGTGTTTCAGAGCATAAAAAACTGGAATAAACTGGAATTACTGATTAGAAAATGACTGCTTAGAAACTAATTTATAAATTAAAATGCTGATAAATGAAAGTTTGATACAACCTCAGCTCATCTGCTCTTATATTCATATCAGTAATTAATGCCAGCGTTTCAGAACATAAAAATGGCACCAAATTGGAATTATTGATTATAAATTAACAAGGAAAAAACTACAAGAATGCTGCCAGCATCTCCTTGAGGCATGAAATGAATGCAGATAATGAAATATTTGAAGTGCAGCTGTTTTCCTGGGTTGTTCACACTGAGAAAGAGCCCACGAACCTGATTGACCTGGAAGTAGCTCCCATCAGCCCCGATCCTGACCTTGGCTGCTGCTCTGCCAGGCTGCCTGAGCACTGGGACAGGCTTGGTGCACTCCTGGAAGAGAAGTCAGGAGCTCAGCAAGGAGCTGGGGCTGCACAAAAAGAAATATACAGGGCTGAATAAAGAATGAATACTGGGGACTGAATAAGAAATGAATATTGGGGACTGAATAAAAAATAAATATATGGGGATTGAATAAAAAATAAATATAGGGGATTGAATAAAAAAGAAATATAGGGGATTGAATAAAGAATAAATATTGGGGACTGAATAAAAAATATTGGGGACTGAATAAAAAAAATATTGGGATTGAATAAAAAATAAATATACGGGGCTGAATAAAGAATAAATATTGGGGACTGAATAAAAAAAATATCAGGATTGAATAAAAAATAAATATAGGGGACTAAATAAAAAAATATTGGGGACTGAATAAAAAGAAATATTGGGGACTGAATAAAGAATAAATATTGGGGACTGAATAAAAAAATATTGGGGACTGAATAAAAATAAATATTGGGGACTGAATAAAAATAAATATTGGGGATTGAATAAAGAATAAATATTGGGGACTGAATAAAAAATAAATATAGGGAATTGAATAATAAACAAATATAGGGAACTGAATAAAAATAAATATAGGGGATTGAATAAAAAATGAATATTAGGAATTTAATAAAAAATGACTATTAGGGATTTAATAAAAAAGAAATATAGGGGATTTAATAAAATAGAAATATAGGGGATTGAATAAAAAATGAATATTAGGAATTTAATAAAAAATGACTATTAGGGATTTAATAAAAAAGAAATATAGGGGATTTAATAAAATAGAAATATAGGGGATTGAATAAAAAATGAATATTAGGAATTTAATAAAAAATGACTATTAGGGATTTAATAAAAAAGAAATATAGGGGATTTAATAAAATAGAAATATAGGGGATTGAATAAAAAATGTAGGGGATCAAATAAAAAATAAATAAATATAGGGGTTTCAATAAAAAAGAAATAGTGGGGATTCAATAAAAAATAAATATAAGGGATTGAATAAAAAATAAATATTAGTAATTAAATTTTTTTTAAAAATAGGGGAATAAATAAAAAATACATATAGGGGATTGAATAACAAATGGAGCAATAAAGGGATGAAGGAGCAGCCCTGGATGCTGGCCCTCAGGCAGGCTGGAACGTCCCCCAGCTCCTGTGAGCAGGGCTGCTCACCCCAGGGAGCAGGAGGAACACTCCCCTTCCTCCCCCTCCTCCTCCTCCTCCCCCCAGGCAGGAGCAGATCCCAGCCCAGCTGCTGGAGCTGGCAGTGCCCAGCCCAGGGGATTTGGGGACAGCAGGGCTCGGTGCCACTCTGCCCTGGTCCCCAGCAGGAGGGCCAGGGGGTTTCAGTGCTCAGCACCCCGAGACTCCGAGTGCTGCTGCTGCTCCTTGGAGCACTCTGGGCTCCCACAGTGAGGATTCAGAGCCCTGCAGGAACCAACCCTTCCCTCCAAACCAAAGCAGAGCTGTTATCCTCAGGGAGAATTCCCACAGTGAGGATTCAGAGCCCTGCAGGAACCCTTCACTCCAAACCAAAGCAGAGCTGTTACCCTCAGGAGGGATTCCCAAAGTGAGGATTCAGAGCCCTGCAGGAACCCTTCCCTCCAAACTGAAACAGAGCTGTTATCCTTGGGAGGGATTCCCAAAATGAGGATTCAGAGCCCTGCAGGAACCAACCCTTCCCTCCAAACTGAGGCAGAGCTGTTATCCAAGGGAGAATTCCCAAAGTGAGGATTCAGAGCCCTGCAGGAACCAACCCTTCCCTCCAAACTGAGGCAGAGCTGTTACCCTCAGGAGGGATTCCCTCAGCAGCCCAGCCCACACGCAGCATTCAGCACCGAGGGGTTGCTACCCCCCCTCCATCAGCTCAGCTCAGCTCAGCTCTGTTCTTCTGCTGTGACCCTCAGCAAATACAGGATATAAATCCTAGATATAAATCTGCATATAAATTTGGATATGAATCTGGATATAAATTCTAGATATAAATCTGGATATGAATCCAGATATGAATCTGAATATAAATCCTAGATATAAATCTGGATATAAATCCGGATATAAACCCTAGAATTAAATCTGGATATGAATCTGAATATAAATCTGGATATGAATCCTATATACAAATCTGGATATGAATCTGGATATAAATATGGATATAAATCTGCATATAAATCTGGATATAAATCCTACATATAAATATGGATATGAATCTGGATATGAATCTGGATATAAATCTGGCTATAAATCCTAGATATAAATCTGGATATGAATCTGGATATAAATCTGGCTATAAATCCAGGACTGACATTTTGCATTTGAGCCTCCACCTGAACACCCCACCTGCCTGCTGCAGGATCTCAGGTGTGACCCGTGACCCCACAGTGACCCCAGTGACCCCACAGTGACCCCACAGTGACCCCAGTGACCCCGGTGTCACAGTGACCCCACAGTGACCTCACAGTGTCCCC
>VZRH01004492.1:19401-31313 GCA_013397555.1 Urocynchramus pylzowi | reverse complement strand
GGGTGCAGGATTTTGGGATGGGGATGTGGCCCCATGGATGAGGATGCAGTAATTTGGGATGGGGCTGTGACCCCACAGATGTGTCCCTGCATCCCAGATTTTACAGGGA
The DNA here is from genome assembly GCA_013397555.1 of Urocynchramus pylzowi. Classification (NCBI taxonomy): domain Eukaryota; kingdom Metazoa; phylum Chordata; class Aves; order Passeriformes; family Fringillidae; genus Urocynchramus; species Urocynchramus pylzowi. Next base: position 31,204 of record VZRH01004492.1, on the reverse strand, counting down.
ATGATGCAGGATTTTGGGATGTTGCTGTGACCCAAGGATGTGTCCCTGCATCCCAGATTTTACAGGGAATGATGCAGGATTTTGGGATGTTGCTGTGACCCAAGGATGTGTCCCTGCATCCCAGATTTTACAGGGAATGATGCAGGATTTTGGGATGTTGCTGTGACCCAAGGATGTGTCCCTGCATCCCAGATTTTACAGGGAATGATGCAGGATTTTGGGATGTGGCTGTGACCCCAAGGATGTCTCTTTGCATCCCAGATTTCAGAGCCCTGTGACAGATCCCAGCTGCTGCCGGGGGTTTGAGAGCAGCCTTGGAGATCTCCATGCTGCTCCCATAGGGAAATTCACCTTCCACCAGCCCAGGCTGCTCCAGCCTGGCCCTGGACACTTCCAGGGATCCAGAGGCATCCAGGGACTCTCTGGGAATTCCATCCCAGCCCTTCCCAGCCAAGAATTCCTTCCCAAATTCAGCATCACTCCAGCCAAAACCCCAAGCCCACCAACCCCCAAAAACATTGGGAGAGTCATCCCCAGGCAAGGAATTTTTGCTGCTGGACGAAGCAGCACCTGAGGGAGGCGAGGATGGATCAGGGAGAGGCTCGGGGTCCCTTGTGAATGATTTTATTTCCACTGCTGCGGGGAGTGGGAGTGAAAATCCCATAAAGTTGTGGGGTGGGGAGGTACACGTGGCTTCAGGAATATCTGTACATTCTACCAGTCTATATACACATCAGATATAAATATATATAAATCCAGGGCGGCTCCGTCCGGGTTTAGGGCTGAAACCTGTCCCACCCAACTGCAGGGAGAGCTGCAAAGGAGGTTTGATCATCAGGAAAAACCCTCCTTAATTAGCAGGAGGTTTTAATTAATGGAAAAAGGGGAGCATCCCCGTGCCAGCCGCAGGGAGAAGGACACGGTGCCCGTCCGTGGCCGTCCTGGGGAGGGGAGTTCTGCTGGCTGGACACAAAGGAGCTTTCTTTGGTTTATTTAATGCTCATTGCAGTTGGATTTTGATTTTTTTTTTTTTTTTCTCCTCTCTAATGCTCGGCCTTTAAATCCAAATCCTGAGATTCAGGAAGAAAAGAAGAGAATAATCCCCCCTAAACCCGGACACCCTATAAATGCAGGTACAGCTATGGCAGGGGGAAGCGATACACGTGAGGATGGGCAAGAGCAGGGATAAAAATAGCCCTTCCAAAGGATGGTTCTTCCCTTTTCTTCTCCCTTCCTTTTCTTTCTAATAAAAAAAGGCAAAACCCAGCCATGTGTGGTTGGCTCCAGAGAGAAACTGAGCCGTGGATGTGGCCCTGAATCCCAGATTTTACAGGGAAGGATGCAGGATGCTGGGATAGGGCTGTGACCCCGTGGATGTGGATGCAGGATTTTGGGATGGGGCTGTGACCCCATGGATGTGGCTGTGTCCCCATGGATGTGGCTGTGACTTCATGGATGTGTCCCTGCATCCCAGATTTTACAGGGAAGGATGCAGGATGCTGGGATGGGGCTGTGACCCCATGGATGTGGATGCAGGATTTTGGGATGGGGCTGTGACCCCATGGATGTGGCCCTTGATCCCAGATTTTACAGGGAAGGATGTGGGATGCTGGAATGGGGCTGTGGCCCCATGGATGTGGATATAGGATTTTGGGATAGGGCTGTTGCCCCACAGATGTGTCCCTGCATCCCAGATTTTACAGGGAAGGATTCAGGATTTTGGGATGGGGCTGTGGCCCCGTGGATGTGTCCCTGCATCCCAGATTTTACAGGGAAGGATTCAGGATGTTGGGATGGGGCTGTGGCCCCACAGATGTGGCCCTTGATCCCAGATTTCATGGGGAAGGATTCAGGATTTTGGGATGGGGCTGTGGCCCCATGGATCGGTGCTGGGATGGGGGATTTGAAGCCGGGCAGGGTCTGCTCTTGCCCGGGGGGCGTGGGAAGGTGTGGCCCACACAGGGGCAGGACACCCTCCCTGCCCCATCCCGGCAGATCCACAGCTCCAGGAGGGATTTAATCCTCCTCCTCCAGGGAAAAGTGGAGCCAAAGCTCTCCAGAAGGGTGACAGGAGTGTCCCCATCCCCTGGGATGGCCTGATTGTCCATCCTCCCTCCACTTCCACGGATCCCCCCGCCCTCAGCCCCAGCCCAGCCCATCCCCGCTCCAAACCCCCCGGGAAAGGTTCCCCAGGAGCAGGGACACGCCCGAGCCCGGCGGCTCCACCCGGACCGGCCCCGGCCCCCCCGAGCCCCGCGGGGCGCGCATGGGAGGGGATGGGGATGTCCCCGCCGGGCCTGGGGACAGGGACAGGGAGCTGTCACCTGGGCTGGCAGCTGGGCCACGGCGCTGCCCCGCACAGAGCGGTCCCCAAGGAGCCACCGGTGTCCCTGCAGGGCAGGAAAAGGGGGAACGGCGAGAGGGATGGAGGCGGGGAGGGAGCAGGGGGAGAGGGATGGAGGCAGGGAGAGGGATGGAGGCGGAGAGGGAGCAGGGGGAGAGGGAGGAGAGAGGGTCCCACGTGTCAAACGCCGGCGGGGGTGAAACGTCCGAGCAAAGCCGGGCCTGGAGAGGCGGGACAGGGCTAAAACACCACGGACTGCAGCAGGCGGAAACACAGCATCAGGTCCAGAGGGATGGGCGGCTTCAGGAGGTTCCCGTCCAGCCGCAGGTAGCGGAGCCGGGGGACGCTGTCCAGGTCGGAGGGCGAGAAATCCTGGATGGACACCAGCGAGGTGGGGCAGATCTGCGTGCCGTTGATCTCTGCGGGGACAGAGGGACAGCGGGGAGAGGGTTAGGGAAAGGGGGATGTGGAGAGGAGGAGGAGCGGGATGTGGGTTTGGGAAAGGGCAATGGGGAATGGAGGAAGAGCGGGATGTGGGTTTGGGAAAGGGGCATGTGGAGAGGAGGAAGAGCGGGATGTGGGTTTGGGAAAGGGGAATGGGGAGAGGAGCGGTGGGATGTGGGTTAGGGAAAGGGGGATGTGGAGAGGAGGAAGAGCGGGATTCAGGTCAGGGAAAAGGGGAATGTGGAGAAGAGGAAGAGCTGGATGTGGGTTTGGGAAAAGGGAATGTGGAGAGGAGGAGGAGCGGGATGTGGGTTTGGGAAAAGGGAAATTGGAGAGGAGGAGCTGTGGGATGTGGGTTAGGGAACAGGGAATGTGGGGAAAGGAGGAAGAAGGGGATGTGGGTGAAGGAAAAGGGAAATTGGAGAGGAGGAGCTGTGGGATGTGGGTTAGGGAAAAGGAAATGTGGGTAGGAGAAACAGTGGGATGAGGGTTAGGGAAAAGGGAAGGTGGAGAGGAAGAAGAACGGGATGCGGGTTAAGGAAAAGGGAAATTGGAGAGGAGGAACAGAAGGATGTGGGTTAGGGAAAAGGGGAATGTGGAGAGGAGGAACAGTGGGATGCAGGTTAGGGAAAAGGGGAATGTGGAGATGAGGAAGAGCTGGATGGGGGTTAGGGAAAAGGGAATGTGGACAGGGATAATTGAACCCCCCCTGTTATTGAACCCCAAATTTGGGGTTGTTTTGCCACCAAAAGGGACAATCCCAGGCTGTTCAAAGCCCCAGCAAGAGGGAAAATCTGGCTTTTGATCAGGAGCGAAGTAGGTCACGTTCCTGCGGAGCGCAGCGAGGGATGCGGCGGCATTCCGGAGAGAAAAGGGATCATCCCGCGCCCGGAGCCTGCCGAGCCGGCCCCGAGCGTCCCAAAAAACATCAAGGAATCCCGCTCCAGCCCTGTCACGCCGGATAAAACGTCAGCACCCGGCTCCTTGCTCGCCTGTGGAACTCCACGTGTCCCTGCCCAGCCGGGGCATGCGTTATGGAAAATAAACCCCGGGATTCTGATGTCAGCACCCAGCTCCGGGGATGGGAACCTTCTAAAATCCGGGGAAAACAGGTGAGGAAAAGCTGGGTCAGGGCATGCGCTGGAAAAACTGTGGAAAACACCAGCAGGACTTGGATATTGGGGGTGTGGGAAGGCAGCAGGGGTCACCACCTGCACCCCAAGGTCCCCCCCGGTTTAAATTTGGGGGTGTTTGATTAAAATTCAGATTAAGGAGTTTTGGATCCAGATGGGATCGCAGCAGGGTCCTGGAGCTCCAACAGTGGAAACATCTGGGGAGACCAGGACTCCTGGAATGGTTTGGGTTGGAAGGGACCATAAAGATCACCCAGAGACACCTTCTACTGTCCCAGGCTGCTCCAAGCCCTGCCCAGCCTGGCCTTGGACTCTTCCAGGGATGGGGCAGCCACAGCTTCCCTGGGAATTCCATCCCAGCCCCTCACCTCTCTCTCACAGAAGAATTCCTTCCCAATATCCCATCTATCCCTCCCTCTGGAGGTGGGAAGCCATTCCCTGTGTCCTGTTCCTCCATCCCTCATCTCAAATCTGTCTCCAGCTCTCCTGGAGCCCTTTTAGGCGCTGGAAGGCTGCATGGGAATGCAGTGGGATTCTGTGTCCTCCTCTGTGCTCGCTCTGTTCCACACATCCCAGGCCCCTCTCCCATGGAATTGCAGCTGGAATTCCCTGGAATGGTGTGAGGCTGCTCTGCCTCCATGGCAGCCTTGTTCTCCCTGCTCTGGGATGTTCCCTCACCATCCCCAGCCGTGTGCTTGCCATCTGCTCCTAAAACATGTGCCCAGGCTCTCCTCGTTAAATATCCCGAATTTTGCCAAGGGAAGAGCCCTTCCAAGGGCAGGTGGCCCCAGAGAAGACAGCTGGGAAAAATCCTGGGGTGGGATTCCACTCTGCTCCTCCCCTTCCACCCAGATCCTCCCTCCACCCTTGCAGCTCCCACCTCATCCCACCTCCACTTCCCCCTTTGAAGGGACCACATCCCACCAGGTGAGAAATGACCTTTCCAAGGTTTTTCTCCCCCAAAAAAACCTCCCCACATCCCCCAGCCAGCCCATGGGACTCACTCTCGATGGAGTTGTTGTTCAGGTAGAGGTGCTCCAGCTTGGGGCTGATGAAGGGCACGTTGGTGAGCTTGTTGTGGGCCAGGTGCAGCACCAGCAGGTTGGTGAGGTTGAAGGAATTTTTGGGCAGCCCCTTATCCGAAATCTGGTTGTAGTTGAGCCGGATGAAAGCCAGGTTGGGAAACTCCTTGAAATAATCGCTGGGGATGTCCTCAATGTTGTTCCTGTCCAGGAAGAGCTGGTGGATGGCGCTGGGCACGCCGGGGGGCATCTTCCTCAGGATGTTGTGGGCCAGGTTGAGCTGCATGAGGTTCTTGAGCCCCTTGAAGGTGTTCTTGTTGAAGACGCCGTCGCTCAGCTTGTTGTGGTGCAGGTCCAGCAGCACCAGGTTCTCCAGCTTGTTGAAGACACCGGCGGGGATCTTGGAGATCTGATTCCTGCTGAGCCGCAGCTGCTCCAGGTTGGGCGGCAGGAAGGCGGGCACCTCCTTCAGCTGGTTCCTCTCCATGTAGAGGAAGATGAGGTTTTCCAGCTTCTCCAGCACCTTCCTGTCCACCTTGCGGATGCGGTTGTTGTCCAGGTTGACCCACTTGAGGCCGGTGGCGTTGCGGAAGGACTCCTCGGGCAGGTCGGCGATGAAGTTGTTCTGCAGGTACAGGTAGTGGATGCGCGGCGGGATCACCGGCACCGTGCGCAGGTTGCGGCTGTCGCAGTACAGCGCCGACGGGAAGTCCGGCGGGCAGTAGCATTCCCGCGGGCAGTCGGGGAAGACGGAGGGAGGGCCCGGAGGGAGGGGAGGGGGCAGCTCTGTGGGCTCCACGGGCTCCTCGAAGGGCGCGGGCGGCCGGGTGGGCCTGCGGGGGGGTTTCCGCCGCTGCGCGCTCGCCGCCGGCACCAGCGCCAGCAGCAGTGGGAGAAGGAGCGCGAGGGCCGCCTTCATGGTCCAGGTGTTTTCCTGCAGGGACACGAGGGGAGCGGTTGGGAAGGGCTGGTGGGGGGATTGTCACCTCCCCACCGCTGGCACGCGGGGGTTTATCCCGCGTCTCTGCCGCCTGCCCTTCCTGTTGGAGTTGTTCCCTTCCTCTCCCCTTCCTGTTGGGAGTTGTCTTCCAATCCAACCCCTGCCCAGAGCAGGCGTCGCTGAGGTCCCCATCCCTGGGTCACTGTTGTCCATGGAGTTCCTCTCCCTGGATCACCTTATCCAAGGAATTCCTATCCTTTGCTCATCATTATCCCTGAGGGTCTTCTCCCTGCCCCGTCGTTATCCATAGGATCCCTCTGGCTCACCGTTATCCATGGGATCCCTCTCATTCACCATTGTCCATGGGATCCCTCTCATTCACCATTATCCATGGGATCCCTCTCATTCACCATTATCCATGGGATCTCTCTCATTCACCATTATCCATGAAATTCCTCTCTCATTCACCATTATCCATGGAATTCCTCTCTCATTCACCATTATCCATGGAATTCCTCTCCCATTCATCATTATCCATGGAATTCCTCTCCCTGCCCCACCATTATCCATGGGATCCCTGTGGCTCACTGTTACCCATGGGATCCCTCTCTCATTCACCACTATCCATGGAATTCCTCTCTCATTCACCACTATCCATGGAATTCCTCTCCCTGCCTCACCATTATCCATGGAATTCCTCTCCCTCCCTGCCTCACTGTTATCCTGGGGAATGTTGTTGTTGTTGCTGTTTTTTTAAATTTAGGTTTTTATTTCATTTTTCCACCCCACAGCACCTGGGCCATCCCCAGAGGCCACTTCCCTCCTCTCTTCCCGAAGGATGGATCAGCCCTTCAGACTCCTGGGTGGGTTGGGCTTCACTTGGCACTCGGGACAGCAAACCAATGATTCCACAGGAAATTGGCTGCGGAAAACGCCGGGAATCCAGCAGCAGTGAACGGGCAGGAGAGATGGATGGGATTCCTCTGGGATGAGGAGCAGCCCCTCTGCCAGGCCCTGGGATGGAAAGGGCATTCCCAAAGCTTGGAACACCACAGGGGTTTGGATCTGTGCTGCCCAGAGAACCCATCCAGCCCCTCCAGCGCCGCTGATGATTTGGGAAGAGTCACAGTGGGAGACTGGGAGGGATCAGGTGAGGTTTGTGTGCTCCAAACCAGAAAGTTTCTCCTGGACATCATCCCTGGTCACCTCTCCCTCTTCCCTGGGTCCTGCTCACCCTGTCCCATCCCTGCTGCTGCCTGGAGCAGCAGCTCCTTGCTCATCCTTGCCAGATTTTCTGGGAATTCTCCAGCTGCTGCCCCGGAGGACGGAGGGATCTGGCAGAGGAGCTCCGTGCAGGTGGGGTTTGGGGGTTCCCGCGTTCCCCAGCTGCAGCAGGCTGGGATCGGGGTGGGATTCCTGGGCACGGAGCCTGGGGGCTCACCAGGCTGTTCCCAGCAGGATTCATCACCCCAGCAGGATCAGAGCAAGGCAGAGGGAGGGTGGGAAGGAGCAGGGAGACAGAGGAGAGGGAGGAAAAGGAGGGAAGCCAGAGGAGGAAGGGAAACCGAAGGGAAAGTGCTGCTGAGATGGGAGAAGCCTTTGGAGGTGCTGGAGCTGCTGGTGCCAATTTTGGGGGGAAATCCGGCACTTCCAGCTCTCCCATCCGGCACAGCAGGGTGGGATTCGCTGCCCATCCTCCCTTTCCAGCCCGTTGCCAGCTCTCCTCAGGCCTGGAACCCCCAATTTCCACCACCCCTGGAGGGGGAAAAGCCCCCACCCAACCTGGGAACCACACCAACCCCCTGCTGCTTTCCAGCAGGATCTGCATCCCACCCTGGATGGGCCACCCTCTTCCAGAGCCACGCTTTGGAGCTACCCCACGCCTTCCTGGGGCTCCAAGGAATTGACTTTCTCCAGGAAAAGATCCTGTTTTCACCCCTCCTGCAGGCCCAGCCTGTTCCTCCCGGCTCCCATCTGGCTCTGGTTAACCCCGCACGCCTCCCGAGCCGGCTGCTTTCCATCAGGGCTCTGGCATCTCGCTGGGGGAAGGGAGGAGCAGGGAAGGAGCCAGCAGAGCCCAGAGCTGCCGGATCCTGAGCCCAGCAGAGCTGCAGCAGGTCCTGGTTGGGGATGGATGTGACCCTGTCCCCGCATTCTGGATTCAGTGTCCGGAAAATGGGAAAATCGGTGACAGGGATCTGCTGTTGGTGCAGTGCCCTTCCCATTCCGTCAGCATCCTGCTCCTTCCCCGGCCACAGCACATGGATCTCGCTCCTAAAGCTTTCCATGGGGTCCCAGAGCTTTCCATGGGGTTCCAGAGCTTTCCATGGGGTTTTCCCTCTGCTCCAGAACCTGGATTTTAACCCCCACAAACGCCCGAGGGAGCGGCGGGGGCTGAGGTCTGAGCTTGGCTGGGTGCAGAGGGGAGGGAGCAGCTGGGACGGGACATTCCAGCTGGGAGGTGACATTCCAGCTGGGAGGTGATCTTCCATCCAGGACACAACATTCCAGCCAGGACACGCTGTGATCCAGGTGTTGGATCCACCCAGGCCGCCCAGCAATGTCCCAGCAGGGCGGGGGACAGGGCGGAGCTGCCACCCCGCTGAGCCTGCCCCGTCCCCTCCACACGAGGATTTGACATCCCAGATGTTTGGGGACTCTGCACAGAGAGGGAACAGCCACCCGAGCCAGGAATCCCGGCTGGAGAGTGACAACACCCTGTGGAATTCCGTCAGGACACGCGGGCAGTGGCGGGAGGCCGATGCCACCCCTTTTATCCACCCCATGTCCCCACGGGGGCTGTCCCAGCCCTGTGACACTGCCACCACCCTTCCCCGGTGCCGCTCCCCAGCCTGCCTGGGGAAAGCAGGACCCACTTCCAAGCAAACTGCAGGAAAACAGTGACATTCCCAGAAAAACAGGGATGCAACGAGCCTGAGGCCACCACAACGAGGCCACCACAACGTCACGATTGCTGGAAGATTCCAAGCCAATCTCCAGGGAAGATTCCAATCTCCAGGGATCTGGAGAATCTGGAAGTCTGTTCTCCATCCAGTCGGATTTACTGGCTTGAATGCCAGCAGCAGAATTCCCAAATCCCACCCCCCGATCTGACCAGAGCCCCAGCACAGCCCCTGCCCTGCCAGCCTCTGATTCCAGCTGCCCACAAGGAATCCGTGCCACTGGAACAAAGTTAAGTCATGGAGCAAGGGAGGAATTCAGGAAACCGACGGCTTGGCATGGAGAAAAGGCTCAATTCATGGATGAAACCAGTCCTGACACCTCCCGAGCCGCTGAGCTCGGCCTGGCTGCGCGGCCAAGGCGCCCAGCAGATCCCGGGGTTTTCCCCAGAAGGAGGCAGCTGCTTCCTCAGCCATCCCGCTTACAATGGACAAAAAAAAAATCGGTGCAACAGCTGGAAATTCCAGCCCCGAGCGCCACTGGGGTTTGCTTTGCTCATAGTTTCTCTTCCCTGCATCCCAGTAACCCCCGGCTCCCAGCGGCGCTGGCTGCCAGCCCCGGGACGGGCGCCAAGGGCAGGGAGAATTCGCCACCCCGGGGCGAGAGGGAGCCGTGCAAAGGTCACCGCGGGGGATTTGTCACCGGCGAAGTCCCCCCGCTGTCCCTCGGGTGCCTCCTGCAGAGGTGAGGGGAGAGGGAGCAGCTGGATCCGGGTATTTGTCCAAGATCCCGCTCCCGCAGAGGGATAAAGGGAATTTCAGCTCTGGGAGAGGCAGGAAAAGCCTGGATTTCTGGAAGGGGCCCATTTCCAGCTCGTTGTTAGCTCCTCTCACACATTCCCGCTCATCCCTGGTGGGGGAGAAGCCCCCTTCCAGCCTGGGAACGGGAATGTCGGGGCAGAACAAGGAAAGCAAGATAAAAATAACCACAAGGATCGGGCAGAGCTCCTTCCTTGGCTTCCCTCGCGTCCAGCACCGCTCGTGTCTCTGCGAGAGCCTGGCCCAACACGGAGCTCGTCATCCAGCGGCTCTGGAGCGCTGGGAATCGTGGAAAAGGGGGAGGGCAGCCAGGCTGTCACCCGGGCGTCGCCGGGGTCCCTTGGGAAGCGCAGCCCTGATGCAACAGCCCCGCGGTTCTCGCCCTTTCCCAGCGAGCAGCGGAGCCGGGCTGGAGCCGGGACTGGAGCCGGGACTGGCTCCTGCCGCATTCCCGCTGGGATGGCGCTGTGGCCGCGCAGGGGTGGGTGACACCCGCCAGGACTCAGCCAGGACACGGGACAACAGCGCGGGGCTCCTGCCAGGAGGGTCCCCAGAGTCCCCGGGGTCCTTCCCAAAGGCTGATCCCATCCCCCGCTCCTGGGTCCCCACAGTCCCGGGATCCTTCCCAAAGGCTCATCCCATCCCCCGCTCCCGGGTCCCCACAGTCCCGGGGATCCTTCCCAAAGGCTCATCCCATCCCCCGCTCCCGGGTCCCCACAGTCCCCGGGATCCTTCCCAAAGGCTCATCCTGATCTCTGCCCCCGGGTCCCCACAGTCCCGGGATCCTTCCCAAAGGCTCATCCCGTCCCCCGCTCCCTCCTCCCGCGGCAGCGCCCGTGGGAAGGCGGCCCTGGCCGGGAGCACCTTCCCGCTGCTCTCTCGGTCTCGGCAATTCCTCCTTCCCTGCGTGTCCCGACCCTTCCCAGCGCCGCTCCCGGCTCGGATCCCGCTGCCACACGCAGAGGGAACGGCTGGACAGGGACAAAAGCGCATCCTGGCTGCCAAAGCGCCGCCGGCCCGGACCCCACACACGCCCCGCTCGCCCCCCCAAGCAGCCGCCTCGCCCCGCTCCGCTTCTCCCTCAGGCTGGGAAGCGGCTCCGACGCCTCATTCCCTCCTCCCCAGCCTCTTCCAAGGGCAGGGAAAACCTCCCACGGCTGCGCTTTGATCTCTTCCCGGGCTGGAAGCGCTGATCCCTCATTCCCCGGGGAGCAGGGACACAATTCCCGCATTCCGGCTGTCCCAGGGAAGGGCGCTGCGCTGCCCGGGACGCGGCTCTGGGATGCCCTGGGTGCCACACGAGGCAGGGCCGGGATCTCGGGATCCCAGGATTGCAGGATCCCGGGATAACAGGATCCCAGAATTCCATGATCCCAGGATCGCAGGATCCCAGGATAACAGGATCCCAGAATCCCATGATCACAGAATCCAGGGATCGCTGGATCCCAGAGTCACAGGACCCCAGAATCCCATGATCCCAGAATCCCAGGGAAGTTTCCAAGCCCTCAAGTGCCGCGTGCCAGGGGGATGAATTCCCATGTTTTGCTCTGGAGCTGCTTTTCCCTGAACCTCTCCAAGGGCAGGTTTGGGATCAGCCTCTTCCAAGCAACAAAACCCTTTTTTTTCCCGGGATTTCGGCGAACATCATTTCCCGGCGGAGCGGGGACAAAGAGCCGGCTCCAAACGGGACCCCCGCGGGCAGGGGGCTGCACCTCCCACCCACCTGGAGCTGGGCTGGCTCCGGGCAGGAAAAGTGGGATTCCATGCCCTGGGAACGCTCGGTGGGATCCAGGAAGGAAAGAAAGGCTTCACCACCTACATTTTGGGCAAAGCGCAGCCCGGAACTGTCGGGCTGCTCGCTCCCACCCGCTCCCCTCCCGTCCTGAAATTCTCTCCAGCCCTTGCCCCAGGCAGGACAAGGTGTCCCGATGTCCCCGGAGGCTCCTGGTGGCATTCCTGGCTCTGGAGAGGTCCCTCCTCCTTTCCTCTCTTGTTTTCCCTCCTGCTTCCCAAGGCAGGGGTTTTGTCCTGGGCATGGCCGGGGCTCTGCAGCCCCCCCGGCGCCCCCGGTTTGGCTGCAGAGCCAAACGTGCTGGGCTTTGGGGTGTGGGGGACACACAAAGGGCACCTCAGTGTCCCCCAAAAAGCCCCTGGCAGCGGCCGCAGCGCTGTCACACCCCCCGGGCTTCCCTGTGACCCCA
>VZRH01004491.1:34415-45004 GCA_013397555.1 Urocynchramus pylzowi | reverse complement strand
GCTCCCTGTCCTTATCATCACCCCATTCCCACCATCCATCGAGGGGATGGATGAGATCCCAAATCCCGGGGGATGGATGAGATCCCAAATCCTGGGCTGATGGATGAGATCCCAAATCCCGAGGGATGGATGAGATCCCAGATCCCAGGGGATGGATGAGGTCCCAAATCCCGGGGGATGGATGAGATCCCAAATCCCGGGGGATGGATGAGATCCCAAATCCCGGGGGATGGATGAGGTCCCAAATCTTGGGTGGATGGATGAGATCCCAAATCCCAGAGGATGGATGAGATCCCAAATCCCAGGGGATGGATGAGATCCCAAATCTTGGGTGGATGGATGAGATCCCAAATCCCAGAGGATGGATGAGATCCCAAATCCCAGGGGATGGATGAGATCCCAAATCTTGGGTGGATGGATGAGATCCCAAATCCCAGAGGATTGATGAGATCACAAATCCAGGGGATGGATGAGACCCCCAGCCCCATGTGGATTTCCCCAGCCTGCAGAAGTGCCAGCTTGGCATCCTCACGCTGCCAAACCCGAAGACAAATTCCCGCTGTCACAGTGGCCCCTTTGGTAGGGAATTTATTTACTTTGGATGCTGCCGCCTTATCGTCCATGGAAATGTTTATCCCAAATATTTAACGGCAGCACTGCACAAACTGAGCCTTCCTGGGGAGCACTCGGAGCAGGGCCCACGCCTCCCCTCCTGGTAGTGTAAAAATCCCGGATAATTCCTTGTTTTTTCCCCAAAAATCCCATCCTCAGCACCCCCAAAACCCGATATTCCCTAACCCGGCCAGCGGCCTCCTCACAGCTCCGTGATGAGAAACGCAGGAGAGCCCTGAAAAACAACATCCCAACCCCGCTAAGTCGTTATCCAGAGGGAGCCTGGAAAGTGCCAACACTCCTGAGAGAAAAGACTGGAGAGAGAGAGAGAGAGAGAGAGAGGAGGGAGAGGGGGGAGNAGAGCCCTGAAAAACAACATCCCAACCCCGCTAAGTCGTTATCCAGAGGGAGCCTGGAAAGTGCCAACACTCCTGAGAGAAAAGACTGGAGAGAGAGAGAGAGAGAGAGAGAGGAGGGAGAGGGAGGAAAGCAATCGCAGGTTATTTATAACGCCAGGCAGCACCGGGGGCTCTCCAGTCTCTCCTGCAGAGCTGCGGCTGGAGGTCACTCCCCACATCCCTGCCCAGCCCGTGCCCTGCCAGCGCCGTATTTGCTCCGGGATCTGGGGCGGGCACCCGGCGCTGCGGCTCGGGAGCCACCCTCCCATGCTGCCGGTGCCACGGCACAGCCCGCAGCAGCCTTTGCACAGGAGGAGCGCAGCTCGGTGAGTCCAGCTCGGCGGCTTTTAAGCAGTTTTTTGGGGGTTTTTTTATGATTTATTTGGGTTTTTTTGGGGTTTTTTTTTTGGAGCCTGATTTCCATCCCTGCGCCCCGGCGCGGCGGCTGCGCATGGCAGCGCCAGGGGTGGCACAGCTGGAGAGACGGAGCTGCTGGAGAGGCACTTCCCCTCCTGCCCACTTCTCCTGGTGCCCATCTCCCTTCCCACCCACTTCTCCTGATGCCATCTCCCTTCCCACCCACTTTTCCTGCTGCCCCTCTCTCCTGCCCACTTCTCCTGCTGCTTCTCTCTCCTGCCCACTTTTCCTGATGCCATCTCCCTTCCCACCCACTTTTCCTGCTGCCCCTCTCTCCTGCTGCCCGATTCTCCTGCTGCTCCTCTCTCCTGCCCACTCCTCCTGCTGCCCCTCTCCCTTCCCACCCCTTTTCCTGCTGCCCCTCTCCCTTCCCACCCCTTTTCCTGATGCCCATCTCCCTTCCTGCCCACTTTTCCTGACGTCCTTCTCCCTTCCCTCTTTTCCTGCTGCTCCTCTCCCATCCCACCCATCTCCCCATCCCACCTCCCCTCCCGCCCCTCTGCCACCTCCATGCCCACTTATCCGGGATCTGGTCACCTTTCCTGATGTCCATCCAGGCTGGGCAGTGCCCCTCATCCCATCCCATCCCATGGTTCCTGTTATTCCATCCCATGGATCCCATTATCCCATCCCATGGATCCCATCCCATCCCATGGATCCCATCTCTTCCCATTATCCCATCCCATCCCTTGGGAAAGGGACATTGGGGTTCCATGCCTGGCACAGCCACGACCCCATGGATGGCCCCAAATCCTCGGGATGCAGCCCCTGGCACAGGACAGGGACACCAGGAGGGGACAGGGACCCCAGGGCCAGACCCCACCCCAAACCCAGGGGTGAACCCCCAGGGAGGGGAGAGAACCCCACAAACAACGAGGGGATGGGGTGGGGGGCAGATTTTGGTGTCACCAGAGGGTTGAAGGGGGGCACTGGGAGAGGTGGGGGGACATCAGGGAGGGGTTCTGATCCCAGGGATGGGGTTTTTTCCCCCAGAGATGGGGTTTTGCCCCCAGGGATGGGGGTTTTTGCCCCCAGGGATGGGGGTTTTTGCCCCCAGAGATGGGGTTTTGCCCCCAGGGATGGGGTTTTTCCTCCAGGGATGGGGTTTTGCCCCAAAGGGGCCCCCAAGAAGGGGCTGCCAAGAGGGTGGAGAAGCTGCAGGCTCCGGTATGAGAGCAGGCACAGAGCCCTGGAGCAGCAGGAGGAGGAGGAGAAGGAGAAACTCCTCTGCCCCTGCCAAGCTCCCCGTGGCACTCAGCATCCCCCAGGATCCCGAGCACACGGAGCAGGGAAAAAAGGACAAATCCCGGCCTTGCCAAGCCTGCCTCAATCCCTCTTTTTTCCCGTGCCAGGGTGGCAGGGCAGGGCACTCTGTGCCCTCTGTGTGTGCCAGGCCGGGTGTCCCCTCCCTGCTGCAGGCTGGGGACACGGCCAGGAGGCACCAGGTGACCTCAGGGCCACCCCTGGCACGGCAAAAAGGGGACACTGGTCCCTGCTGATTCCCACTGGTCCCTGCTGATTCCTACTGGTCCCTACTGGTCTCTACTGGTCCCTGGTGGTCCCTGCTGATTCCTACTGGTCCCTGCTGTCCCTGCTGGAGCAGAGCTGGCAGTGACACCCTCCCAGCCACGTAGGATCCTCTCCCGCTCCCAGCAGCGAAATTCCTGGAGGGATTTCAAGCTGCCTGGCTGCAGGAACACCCCGTGCACTCATTTATCCCGGGATGAGGAGGCAGGATGACTCCAGGGCTGGAATCCTCCCTCTGCAGCCCCACCTGGGCACGGCAGGAGGTGGCCACGGGGATCAGGGATGGGTTTGCCTCGTTCCCTGCTCTGCTCTGGATCCGTCACCAGGTGCTGTCCCCTCTCCCTGGTCACAGCGAGGGTGCTGCCCCTTTTTGTGCCTGGGGAAATGGAAGCTTGGAAGAGGTTTCAGCTCCAAAATCAGGCAGAATTTGTTTACCAGGATCTGCATCCTGCGTTTCTGTGGGGGAAGGGAGAGCTGGATGAAACCCACAGCGATTCCTGTCACCAGCGAGGAGAACATAAATAGATCCTTCAAAAGATGCCTCGAGCTCCTTCAAAAGGCTCCTCGAGCTCCCAAAATCACCCTGATCTGGCAGCTTCCCCTCTCAGCCAGAAAATTCAAATCCCTTCTCCAAGGGGATCTGAATTCCTTCTCCTCCCTCCCACGCGGAGCCAACCCCGGGCACCTCGTGTGACCTCACACAGATCCACGTGTCCCCAGGCTCTGTCCTCTGCCCAGAAACTGGGATGGAATCCGCCAGAAATCAGGATCTCACCAGAACATCTCCACTGGGGTGGAGATTCCTCCCATATCTCCTCCAGGGTGGGAGGTTCCTCCCAAATCTCCACTGGTTTCTCCCAAATTTCTTCCAGATTGGGAGGTTCCTCCCAAATCTCCACTGGTTTCTCCTAGATCTCCAGGGTGGGAGGTTTCTCCCAAACCTCCGCTGGGATGGAGGTTCCTCCCAGATCTCCACTGGTTTCTCCCAAATCTCCTCCAGGAATGGAGGTTCCTCCCAGATTCCCACTGGGAGGGAGTTTTCTTCCAAATCTCCACTGAGGACTAAGGTTCCTCCCAAATTACCACTCAAATTTGGGCTCCTCCCAAATCTCCTCCAGGGATGGAGGCTCCTCCCAAATCTCCACCAGGGATGGAGGTTCTTCCCAAATTTCCACTGGGATGAAGGTTCCTCCCAAATCTCCACTGGTTTCTCCCAGATCTCCACCAGGGAGGGAGGTTCCTCCCAAATGTCCACCAGGCTGGAATTTTCTCCAAGGTGAAACCTGGGAAGATCACATAACTCCACGCAGGGGAAGTGTCCACATCTGGGGACTTTTGGGTAGGCTTCCCTCATCTCCTGCTTCTCCAGCTCTGCCAGATCCCCAGCCTGCCTCTCCAGCTCATCCTCCCACGGCTTTGTCCCCCCGCAGGTCCCTCCAGCGCCATGCCTTGGGCCACCACCCTCATCCTCATCCTGGCCGGGCTCTGCGGGTCCTCCCTGGGCCAGTACAACGAGGAGGAGGACCTGGCGTGGCTCCAGTACTACCTGCGGCAGTCCCGCGTCTCCTCCTACAACTACGTGCCCTACTACGAGGAGGAGAGCCCCGCGTACGCCTACTCCTACCCCTCCGCCACCGACACCGAGCCCGAGCCCGAGCCGGAGCCGCAGCAAGCCGCGCCCTGGCGGTGTCCCCAAGAGTGTGACTGTCCCCCCAACTTCTCCTCGGCCATGTATTGCGACACCCGCAACCTGCGGTACCTGCCCTTCGTGCCCTCGCGGATGAAATACGTTTATTTCCAGAACAATCTGATCACCTCCATCCAGGAGGGAGCCTTCGACAACGCCACCGAGCTGGAGTGGCTGGCGCTGCACAACAACCAGATCAGCAGCGAGAAGATGGGGAAAAGGGTTTTTGGGAAGCTGCAGCGCCTGGAGAGGCTCTACATGAACAACAACAACCTGACCAGGCTGCCCAGCCCGCTGCCGCGCTCGCTGCGCGAGCTCCACCTCTCCTACAACCAGATCTCCAAGGTGCCTTCCAATGCTCTGGAGGGGCTGGAGAACCTCACGGCGCTGTACCTCAGCCACAACTTCATCTTCGAGATGGGCGCGTCCCTCAAGGGGCTCAAGTCGTTGATCCTGGCCGACCTGAGCTACAACAACCTCAGGAAGGTCCCCGAGGGGCTGCCGGCGTCGCTGGAGCAGCTGTACCTGGAGTACAACTACATCAACGCCATCCCCGACGATTATTTCCAGGTGTCCCCCAGGCTGCTGTACGTGAGGATGTCCCACAACAGCCTGACCAACCAAGGGCTCTCCAGCAACACCTTCAACAGCAGCAGCATCCTGGAGCTGGACCTCTCCTACAACCGGCTGCAGAAGATCCCGCGGGTCAACACCAACCTGGAGAACCTCTACCTGCAGGGCAACCAGATCAACGGTGAGCAGGGCTGGGCAAACAGCGCCGGGAAACCCACCGGGACCACCCGGCCTGGTGCTCTGAGCAGCAATTTGGGGTTCCTGAGGATTCCTGAGCAAGGCAGGGCGGGAGCTGCTGTGTCCCAGCCCGGAGCGCACCTGTGGGATCCCTGCGCTGGATTTTGGGGTTTCTGGGGGTGGAGGTGGTGGAAAGCAGGGGGTGAAGCAGCTGGGGAGGGGTCACAGCAGTGGGCAGAGCTGGGGGGTCCCCACAGCCATGCTGGGGACGCAGAACACCCTGGGCAGTGCCAGCACAGGGGACAGGGACATTCCCTGGTGGCAGAACAGGGACATTTCTTGGTGCCAGCACAGGGGACAGGGACATTCCCTGGTGGCAGCACAGGGGACAGGGACATGCCCAGGGCCAGCACAGGGGACAGGGACACTGCCCAGTGCCCAGGGCCAGCACAGCCCCCATGTCCCCTGCACAGCCCCATCCGTGTCCCCAGAGCCCCCGCGTGTCCCAGCCCGCAGCTGAGGGTCTGTCCCTCCCCTGGGAGCTCTCGGCGCTCCGATCCCGATCTCCTGCCAGGCCTGGCGCTCCCTCCCCTCCAAACACAAACAAACAAAGGGAACAGATTGTTCTGGGGCTGCTATTTATAAAAACGGGCTGGAAAAATCAACCCCCGAGCAAAAGCTCCTGGGAAAAACCGGCCCTGCTCCCCTCACCTGCCAGGACCTGAGGGCAGGGCTGAGCTGGAATGGGAATGGGGATGGGAAATGGGGATGGGAATGGGAATTGGGATGGGAATGGGAAATGGGGATGAGAAATGGGGATGGGGATGGGAAATGGGGTTGGGGATGGAGATAGGAATGGGAATGGGGATGGGATTGGGGTTGGGGATGGGAATTGGAATGGGGATGGGAAATGGATGGGGATGGGAAGGTGTCAGTGCAGCCATCAGCTGTTGCAGGGAAAACACAGAACCCCGCAGCGGGGAGCTGCCAGCAGCACAGACACGGGAACAGATTCCCAAATGTTTGCTTTCCAAAGCGGAGCTGCCGCCGTCTGCCCACAAACGCCGCGGAGCCACCGCCTCCTCCTCCTCCTCCTCCTCCTCCTCCTCCTCTGCGGGTCCTGCTGACCTTCACAGCCCCCCAGAACCGGTGATGCGGCTCCATCCCCTTTGGAGCATCCAGCCCGCGCTCCTGCCCCTCCCAGGGTCCCCTCTGTGGGTGCAGCCCCCAAATCCCATCGTGCCCCCCCCCAGCATCCCGCTGCCTTCTCCAGCAGCCCATCCTGGAGCTCTGCTGCCCTCTAGGCTCAAATCCTGCACGGAAAAAAACCCAAAAATGTATTTTGGAGTTTATTCCATCTCCCGATTCCAAACGCTGGGCTGGGCTGGAATTTCCCTGCCTGGCGCTGGCAGCAGAGGAGCGCAGAGGGGAGGGCTGGGATGGGGACAGGGACATCCCCGCTGCTGGACACGCTGCTCGGGGGTCCCACAGGGGTCAGGGGATGGAGGCTGCAGCACAGCAAGCCTCCAAAAGAGGCTGGAAAAGCAAATCCTGATGGAATGCAACGTTTTCTGTCCGGCTCCACCCTCCGAGCGCTCCATCCCGGCCGGGCAGGGAAGATCCCAAACCCTCCTGCTCCTCCTGGCTGCGGCCAGGAGCACCAGGAGCCCTTTTAGTTTGAGGGGTTGAGTCCAAATTGGCAGGAAAAATCAGCGAATTCGGGCTGCTCCCATTTTTTCCCCCCCTGCCTGCCTCAACACAAAGCAGCTCTCAGAGGTCAATCAGTCAGAACAGAGAATTTCCCACAAAAATCAGCCCTTTGGGGGAGGTTGTGGGGGATTCAGATCCAGTGATGCCTTGGGAAGGCTGAGCTAAAGCAGAGGCTGGAGAGAGCTAAAGAATAAAGCAAGGATTTATTAAAAGGATCTCCTCGATGGATCCACCTTGGGCAGCACCAGAGCCCAGCCAGGGCTGCACCCAAGATGGACTCAAAATGGTCCCAAAATGAACCTGAAATGAACCCAAGATGGACCCAAATGGTCCCAAAATGAACCCAAGATGGACCCAAATTGGTCCCAAAATGAACCCAAGATGGACCCAAATGGTCTCAAAATGAACCCAAGATGGACCCAAATGGTCTCAAAATTAACCCAAGATGGACCCAAATGGTCCCAAAATGAACCCAAGATGACCCANTTTGGATCATTTGTCCTTGGTCCCCAAGTAGAGCAGGAATTGTTTTGTCTCCCTGCTCTGTGCAGAGAGCTCACCATCCCCTGATATGAAACTCAGACCCACACACTAGAGCAGCACAGAACCTGAAAACCACAAAATCCAAACCCTGAGGCCTCACCATCTCCTCTCCCCCCCAGAGTTCTCCATCAGCAGCTTCTGCTCCGTGGTGGATGTCATGAACTACTCCCGGCTCCAGGTGCTGCGGCTCGACGGCAACGCCATCAAGCGGAACGCGGTGCCCCCGGACGCGCCGCTGTGCCTGCGCCGGGCCACCGTCATCGAGATCTGAGCCCCCTCAGGACTCGTGTCCCCCACCCCCAGGGAGTCCCCTCGTTCCTGCTTTCCCGTCCGACTCGGCTTCGCGGCAGCGCAATCCCAGAGCGCTCCCGGTTTTCCCTGAATTCTCCCTTTTGCCACTCAGATCCAGCTCGGAGCCCGCCACAGCCGCCCCGCAAAGCGCCGTGCCCGCTGTCACCCCCTGCCCCGCACTGGGGGGGCACAGCGGGGGTGGGGCTCATCCCGCCTTGGAAATGGGGAAATCCCAATCCCGAGCCCAAATCCGGGTCTGAACCCCTTGGGAGGGGCGTCCAAGGGGTTTGGGAGCTGCAGGAGTGAGGGGTGAAAGATCTCCAGGCTGGAGGATCCCTCAGTGTGGGGGGAGGAGGAGAAAATCCATCCCTTCCTTTCCTTTTCCCCACTTTTTCCATCAACCTGCTCCAGAATTAACGGAGAGAAACCCTAAAGGAGAGAAACCCTAAAGGAGAGAAACCCTAAAGGAGGGAAACCCACCCTGGGGTCAGAGGGAAACCCCCTGAGAAGCAGGCTGGGCATGGGAGGGGTCCCAAATCTTCCTCCCAAACCCCTGGGTCAGGGCAGGATGGGGAAAATCCTGGTGCTGTCACCCCCTGCCCCGGAGCTGTCACCCCTGGTGTTGTCACCCCCAGCTGCCCTTCTCTGAGCTCAGGCCTAATTAAAACCCCAAAACTAATCACAGAGCCACGCTGGAATTCCCTAAAAATCCCAAATTGCCCAGCTCAGCCCCTCGGGTGGCTGAGTTTGAGGACGAGGGGGCAGCTGAGCTTTGGGGGTCACCAATCCCGGTGGTCACCCCGGCCCTCCGCGTTGTTCCTGCATGCAAAGATCATTTCAAAAACCCCCCAAAAAATCCCATAATTTCACCAGCATGAACTGTAAACCCCAAAGCCATCAATAAAACCCTTCCAGTAGCTGCACCCAGCGCCGTGCCAGCCTCTCCTCCTCTCCGGGATGGATTCCCAGCCATAATCCAGGCTGGAATTGCCGTCTAGCGGCTGGCCCGGGCATGGCGCGGAGCTTCCCCCGGGAGCTGCTGCTCCACCGCATTTCCCGGTGAAACAGGGGGGAAATATCCATGGAAAAGGCTCAGCGGGAGTGGGAGGGACGGCGGCACCACTGGGGTTTTTTTCCGGGTTTTTTCTGGACCCCCCAGGCTTCCACCCTGAGGATTTTTAACAGCTGGGCTGCGGGATGCTTAAAAATAAGGGAAAAAAAATGAGGAATTTCACACTGAGGGGAGCAGAAAATGTCCATGTCCCAGGCTGGGAGCAGCCAGGGAAGCAGAGCCTGCTGCATTCTGTGGGATACAGGAGTTGGGATTCCAAAAAAACCCCAATCCCTGGTCAGGGGCAGCCCCAAAGCTCCAGCCAAGGCTCCTGGAGAAGCCAGGCAGGAAGATCCCATCCAATCCTTTGGGAAACCCCTCCCACATCCCAGGGTGGCACAGGGACATTCACACCCTCATCCCAAAATCCCAAACCCCATCCCAGAGATCCAAACTGTCCTGCAGGCACCAGGAGGGGATGCAGGATTGGGGAGGTTTTAGGGAGCCCAAATCCCAACATTTCAGAGGGATCTGGGAATAACAGTCCAGAGGGAGCAACCAGAGGGGTTGAGGAGGTTTTAGGGAGCCCAAATCCCAGAATTTCAGAGAGATCTGGGAAGGATGGTCCTGAGGCAGCAACCAGAGGGGCTGGGGAGGTTTTAGGGAGCTCAAATCCCAAAAATTTTAGTGAGGTTTTAGGGAGCCCAAATCCCAAAAAATTTAGGGAGGTTTAGGGAGCCCAAATCCCAAAATTTCAGAAGGATCCGGGAAGGAACAAACAAAACCCAGGAGCAGCTCCAAATCTCCTCCAGCAGCCGCTGGCTCCAGGCAGGGCCGGGGATTCCCGATTCCCACCAGCTGGGGGGGAGGGGAGGGGGCAGAGGCTCAGGGCACCCCCCTGCCCCGCTTCCCCCCTCCCCAAAATCCAGGCCCAGCCCCCCTTGGTGCCACAGGCGCCCAATCTCTGCCTTGTTGTGGTGGGAACAGCGGGGAACGGGGGCTGGGCTCCCCCTCCTCATCCCCTTCTTCCTCCTCCTCCTCCTCCTCCTCCTGTTGCCGGGAGGAGCTGCAGGGTCCGGGGGGCCCCTGAATCCCACCGGGAAGGAGGAAGAGGAGGAGGAGGAGGAGGAGGAGGAGGAGGGCGTGCAGGGCTTTGTCCAGACCCACAGAGCAGGAAAAAGGAGGAGGAAACCCCAAACCAACCCCAAAAACCCCCCTGGAGCCTGGAGGGGTTTGGGGGCACTGCTGCAGGGGGGACCCGCAGCTGCAGCCCCCCAAAATCACATCGGGGCTGGGGGGTTATCCCAAGGACTCTCCTGGGCTGGGGGATGTCAAAACCCAGCAGCTCTCACCGGGTTCCCCACGGGGAACAGCAGGATTTCTCCAGAACCCCCCAAATTTCGCCCTGAAAATCCCAATTTGTGCCCTGAAACCCCAAAACTGTGCCCTGGAACCCCCAGATTTTGCCCTGAAAATCCCAAATTTCACCCTGAAACCACCAAATTTCACCCTGAAAACCCCAAATTTTGCCCTAAAAACCCCAAATTCCACCTCGACTCCTTTCCACGTTTCTCCCCCTGATTTTCCTCCGCCTCTTGCTTTT
>VZRH01004491.1:8913-19030 GCA_013397555.1 Urocynchramus pylzowi | reverse complement strand
AAAAAAAAAAACAAAAAAACAAAACCAAGAAGCCAAGCTCAATAAATTTCTGCTCAGGGATTGGCCAGGCTGGGGCTGGAACTGGTCTGACAGGAACCAGGAGTTCAGATAGGCTCCCAAACCCTCCTGGCTATCCAAATGAGGCTCCAAACCAGTCCAGCCAGAAAATTTACANTTTTTTTTTTTAGGGTGACGACACCCTGAAGTCTGCAGTTTATAGGGCATGAGGCACAAAACCCCAGTTCCAAGCTGTCCTGGAATCCCAGCAGAGCCAGCTGCCCACACGGGGGGACTCTGCACCCCCTGGCCCCGGCAGGAAAACAGCCCCAGAATTAAGAATTAACATTCAAATCCTGCTCATCAGCCGTGTCCCACTTGCTGAATCAGCTGTCACCTCCCCCAGGCAGGTCCCTGCAGCCACCCCAAGCTTTGGGAAGGATTTGAAGGTTACCTTGGTTCATTTGAGCAGCCAAGGGCTGCTTTTCTTTAAGTTTAGGGGGGGGAAAAAATCGCTGTGAAGGGTCCAGAACTGTAAAAATAATGGATGTATTGGCCTGGGTTAAATCTCATTATGTGGCTGTGCCGGAGGAGGGACAGACAACTGTGCTGGCAGTGGCAGCTGGTGACACCAGTGGTTGGTGACACCAGTTAAGCACAATCAGTGGGAATTTAAGGGGAAGAAAAGCCCAGGGGTAAACCGGGTTTAAGATGTTTAATCCCAGCTGTAATTGGTAACCCGGGTGTGACCCCAGGAACGGGCCTGGCAGGCAGGGTGAGCAACAAGGCAGGGCTTAAAGCCCAGCCTAGGTTTAGGCCTGTCCAAATGGGGTTGGGCAATGAGGGAGCCCTGTGAAGCGGGACAGGGACACGGGCCCAGGGGTGTCCCCCAGCACGTCTGGCTCCCGGCACTCCAGGGAATTCCTGGACTTTATCCCCCCCCACTTCTGCTCCCCCACCCCTATTTTGGGGTTTTTGTCAGCCCCATCCTTTGTTTGTCACCTTAAACCCCCTTGGGGACCTGGGGGTGCGTGGCCAGGACATGCCAGGACACATTTGGGGCATGTCCAGGCAGCTTCCCTCATGCCATAAAGGAGATTTAAATATTCCCCACGGGCTCCTGGCTGGATTTGTGTGGCTGAGGGCTGGATTTCCACACAGCATTTCCACACAGGGGATTTTGGACTCCCAAAATTTGGATTTTTGGTCCCTCCCTGTGCTCCACTTCCCTTCCTCCATCCCCTTTCCCTCCTGTCTGACCCACTGCCCATGTCCCAGCTGCTCTGGGGTATTTTGGGAAGCAAACATTGCTTTTTCTTCACCCTCCCCAGGCCTCTGGATTTCATTTTCTGCCTCTGCTGAGCTCCCAGGGTGTCGTAGTTGAGGCAGAGACAATACAAAGCAACACACTCCATTCTCAGAAGCTTCAAACCCATTTTTATTCTAGCATGCATGCTTTTTATACATTCTTACAACACTCATAAATTTACACTTTACTCACTGGTCAGGAAAGATAAATAAAGTGCTTATTGGAACAGGCAGTTGCAGGTTTCTCTTATTCTTTTTTCTCTTATTTTCTCTTATTTTCTCTTTTTTTTTCTTTTTTTCTCTTTTTTCTTATTTTCTCTTTTTTTCTTATTTTCTCTTTTTTCCTCTTTTTTTCTTATTTTCTCCTTTTTTTTTTTTTTTCTCTTTTTTATTTTCTCTTATACTTTCTTTCTTGGTTTCTATGTCAACAACCTCAGTAGAAAAACCTTCCAGGGGTAAACACAGATCCTCTTCTCAAGCTTCTCTCTGGCTCACAGAAATGGCTGTAAAACCTCTCCCACCCCAGAAGGAGCTCGGGGGTCTCTCCTCGGTCTCACCTTCCTGCTGACAGCATTTTGGCTTGTTTGGGCTCTTTGGGGAGAGGGATTTTTTGGTGGTTAATGGTGTGGAACCAGGATTATTGCAAATAAATCCTTCAGCCTTGCTGGGCGAGAAGAATTTGGTGAGAGCTCGACATTTTCGGAGAGGAAGCCTCAGCCTGGTGGTGGAGATGAGCTCAGAGATGGTTTCCTGTTCTCTGAGCTTGGTTGATTGTTCTTTTTCCACATCCTCCCTGCACCCTGCCACCACCCTGTCCTTGTCACAGAGGGGACACTGCCACCAGCCAGCCCTGTCCTTGTCACAGAGGGGTATCACTGAAGGGACAGACAAAGGGGATACAGAGACTTTATCTTCAGAAGGCGTGAAAAATCACTTTATTATTAGAAATCCACGGTTCTTCTAGAAAAAAAATTGGTGGAATTAAGAGCTGATTGGCCTTTAGGAATCTTCTCGCACCTGTTGGTCAAGAAGGGACAACTCCTTCTCGGAAACATCTTGAGATTGCCTGCCAGGTGTAGAGATTGAGATAATAATTGTTTAAATTCTTCCTCTGAGCTTCCTCACGGCTTCCCAGGCAAATCCTGGGAAGAGGGAGGGAAAATTCCCAGGAAAATCCTGGGAAGAGGAAAGGAAAATTCCCAGAAAATCCTGGGAGAGCTGTGTCTCTCTCAGTGATTACCACAGAGGGGACACGGAGCAGAGGTGTTTGCACAGGCAGCTCCAGGGAAAGCTGGCAGCTGGGAAACCTGCAGCAGCCCTGTTGGTTTAGGAGATAAAAGCACTGCAGAGCCCTGGGAACAGAGCAGGGACCAAGGTGAGACGTGCCCTGGTGCTGCCCCACCCCAAAGGCTGGCGATAAAATCTCCCCCAGCCCAGGGTAAACAGCACGTGGGGGCACAGCTGGGCACAGGCAAATTGCCCCTCGGTAATTCCTCCTTATCAGGGTGTGGCTGCCCAGCCAGGCCTTGCTCTTTCCCCTCTGGAAACTCCCAGGATAAACACAGACTGCAGTCAAAACAGCCACTCCCTCCTGCACGCACCTGGGGACAGGTGGGGGTGACACCGAGTCCTTGTCACCGCCACAGAGACACCCACTGACAGGAATCCGTGCAAAATTTGGGGGTCCAGGATGGGGAAAACCAAATCTGGGAGATGCCACCTCCTGTTCCAAGGCAAAAAAACAATCAGGACACAGCACTGGTGGGATAAGGGAATAAAATTCCTCCCATCTCCCTGAATTTTCAGGTTAAAAACCAACCAGGACACAGCACTGGTGGGATAAGGGACACACCAAGTCCTTGTCACCGCCACAGAGACACCCACTGACAGGAATCCGTGCAAAATTTGGGGGTCCAGGATGGGGAAAACCAAATCTGGGAGATGCCACCTCCTGTTCCAAGGCAAAAAAACAATCAGGACACAGCAGTGGTGGGATAAGGGAATAAAATTCCTCTCTTCTCCCTGAATTTTCAGGCTAAAAACCAATCAGGACACAGCACTGGTGGGATAAGTGACCAAAATTCCTCTCTTCTCCCTGAATTTTCAGGCTAAAAACCAATCAGGACACAGCAGTGGTGGGATAAGGGAATAAAATTCCTCCCAACTCCCTGAATTTTCAGGCCAAAAACCAACCAGGACACAGCACTGGTGGGATAAGTGACCAAAATTCCTCCCATCTCCCTGAATTTTCAGGTTAAAAACCAACCAGGATACAGCAGTGGTGGGATAAGGGACCAAAATTCCTCCCAACTCCCTGAATTTTCAGGCTAAAAACCAACCAGGACACAGCAGTGATGGGATAAGGGAATAAAATTCTTCTCTCCCTGAATTTTTCAGGCCAAACCTCCCTCCCTGGGTCTGTCTCACACCTTTCCTTCTAAGGCAGGCTGGAGGGGTGGACTGAAGGATTTCCCCCTTCCCTGCTGACACGCAGCTACGAAAAAGGGATTTTTCTTTTCTTAGAAATGAGAAGTACAGAAAAAACCAAAAAACCAGAAAAAAAAAAAAAACAAAGAAAAAACACCAAACCTCTTTGGCTGAAACCACAAGACAGGAATTTTATCTTATTTAATTTTATTTTATTTTAGGTGCTGAATATGTCACTGGGCTGCCAAAGTGCAGCTCAGCCAGGCTGGGAGGAGCTGCCAAGGCAGCACATTGCCCAAAATCTGCATTTTTTTGCCCCTTTCGAAGAGAGGGGAACGTGTGGTGCAGCTCCATGGCAACCTCAATCCTTGACATAAAAACAAGGCCAAGAGCACCAAAGCTGGAGCAGCTGGGAAGGGAATTTCCTGACCCTGCTGGGCTTGAATGTGATTTTTAAAAGGTTGTGAAAAGCAGTTTATTCTCTGGGTTTCGGAGGGGAAAAGCAGGAGACGGTCACAGATTAAAGGGATTTTTATTGAGGCAGCACAAAGCTGAGCTGCTGCCCAGGCCTGTGGGGTTTTGGGGAGTCCACATGGGATTTTTTGGGATGTTCTGTGCTTTCCCACAAGGCTGAAGGCATCAAGGCAGTCCCAGGTGGAGCAGGTGCTGCTGAGAAGGTTCCAGACTCCAGATTTGGGCCAGTTTATGGCAAATGGACCCATCCAGGGCTGATCCCAGAGCTCATTCCCTCCACAGCCTCTGGATCTGCCCAGCTGGATCCACCAGCCCCTTTCTTCCTCCACTTCATTTTCTCAATGCAATATATTTAATGCTCCCTTTCCCTGTCCATCCCTCTTCACCAAATTCAATATATTTTATATTATATGTAAAAATAAATATAAATATATATTTATATTTATATTATATTTATATATATTATTATATATTATATATATATAATTNTATTAATAATAATATTTGAATGATAATATTTTAATGATAATATTTGAATGATAATATTTTAATGATAATATTTTAACGATAATAATTTAATAATCATTATTTAATAATGTTTTTATAATTTAATAATAACTCTGTTATTTAAAAATACCATAAATCCAGATGTAGTTTGCAAATTTGATCCGTAATAGGAGAAGCACCATTTCAGTCCGATCAACCCCAAAACCTTCTTTTTTTGTGGGGTCTGTGACACTTCCCCATGCACAGCCACGATCAGATCAGCTTTTCCCTTTGCCCAGATATCCTGGGATTGCACATGGAAGGTGCTGCTTGGCAGAATGGCAGCAGGACCGTGCAAAAAACCAGTTTTATTTGACTCCAAAATGAAGAGTTGAGGCCGTGGGGAGCAATCCAGTGCTGTCCCCTCTCCAAATCCATTTTGACTTTTGTCCTGGGGACGGTCCAGGCTCCGGCTTTGGAGGGAAGGGACACTGGGAGAAGCTCCTGGGGGTTCTTCTCAGGCTACACCCACGAAATATGAAAGAGGCCACGGCTTCCCAGGGCCCAGGCAGGCCCTGCAAGCAGCAATTAGGGCACAAGGGGAGCCCAGGTGAAGCCTGGCAACACCCAGGCCCGGCTTAGATCCTCTTCCCAAGCTGATCCCTGCTCCAGGAGATCCCTCCTGGCTCCCTCCGGGCTCTTCCCAAGGAAAATGTAATAATCACATATCCTCTGAACAGAGAGAGAGAGAGTTCTCTCCCAGGATTTTCCTGAGCAGCTGTGAAAAAGTTCAGAGAATGAGAATGAGAAGCAATTCTTATCTCCATTTACTGCTCCTCTTGTTGTACACATGTGGAATGTGTAGTCAAAATTATTTACCAAAGAGTAATTTCTTAATTAAACACTAAATACTGTTTAGATTGATTAACCAATTAAGTCAAAAGTATATCAAGCTGTCTGTAAAAGTTACAAGTTTCTTAATAGTAAATATAATATACTTAAATAATTTATAATTCATATAATTTATAAGAAAATACAACATTTTATCAACCTTCTGCAATCAGAACATCAATGCTAATTATTCCCCGTTCAGGGGACTGTTGCTACGACAGGCAAAGGTGTAGGGTGGGGTTTGTTGGGGTGGTGCAGCTGGGCAGGAACCACATGGATTCATCTTCCAGAGCTTTGGAAAAATCCACAGCTCCTCACAGAGCTGCCCTGCAGGGAATTCCCAGAGCTGGA
Source organism: Urocynchramus pylzowi (assembly GCA_013397555.1). Taxonomy (NCBI): domain Eukaryota; kingdom Metazoa; phylum Chordata; class Aves; order Passeriformes; family Fringillidae; genus Urocynchramus; species Urocynchramus pylzowi. The sequence goes on along the minus strand of VZRH01004491.1, from coordinate 13,096 downwards.
TGAGCTCTGGAGCAAGGGCAGAGCATCGCCCTCCAAACGTTCCTGTCCCTCCTGAAGACCCCCAGGAGGAAGCTAACGTGGTTTTATCCCCAAAATCCCACAGGAAGGTTCTGTCACTCCAGAAAATCCAGGAGGCTGGAGCAGGAATGTGGCCTCGGAGCTGGAGCTGGGTGTGAGCAGCCAGGAGGGAGGTGGGAAGTTGTTAGAGAAGGAGTCATTTACTCAAAAATCTGGGGTTGGATCCTGTTTGGAGCCCTAATTTTGGGTCAGAGCCACGGGGATCCCTCCCAGCAGCAGCAGCACAGCAGCTCCCTGTTGGGATTTCAGCATTTCCAAAGCTTTGGCAAAGGCTCTGGGGGCGTTTTTTTGGAATTTTTTCCATCCCAGGATGTGCAGGCAGGCTGAAATCCCTGATGCCAATGACATTCCTCCCGTTTTCCTTGGAAAACTCGCTCCACAGGGCTGCTCCAGCTCCGTGGCTGCTGAAACTCAACGATCCTCCATCTCCTGAGGCATTTGGAGGTTCACTTCCCACTCTGGAAGCACCTGGGGAAACTGGAAAAAGTGAATTTCCAAGGAGGGGAAGGAGCTGGGAATGTGAGGCGAGGCCTGGAAAGAGGCTGAGCTTGGCAAGGTCAAACATTGCCCAAGAGGGGAAGGGAGGGGGAAATCAATTTTCCCTGGAGCAAAAAACCATGGGAAAACATAGCCCAGGTCTGTTTCCCTCTGATCCCTGCTCAGGGACTGTTCCCAGTTGGGATCAGGGACACTGGGGATGGGAATGGCCCAGCAGAGCAGGGGAAAATCCCTCATAAAGGGCTCCAAGGCCCCTGATCCTGAGCTGAGGATCACATAAATCACAAAGATCCCCCAAAAAGGCAAATTGCCCCATAAAGGGCTCTGAGGCCCCTGATCCTGAGCTGAGGATCACACAAACCATAAAAATCCCCCAAAAAGGAATCTGAGGCCTCTGATCCCACTGAGGGTTGTTCCCATTTGGGATCAGGGACACTGGGGATGGGAATGGCCCAGCAGAGCAGGGGAAATTCCCCCATAAAGGGCTCCAAGGCTCTCCCCTCCCTCTGCCCTTCCCAAGATAACCCCATGGCCGTGCCCTTGGAACCTGCAGAGGCTGGAAGAGCAAACAGAGCTTAAAAGGGTCTCAAATTCCAGCCTCCCACTCCCTCCTCCTCCTCCTCCTCCTCAGGAGAGCTCCTGAGCCACTCTCGCAGGCCCCAAAGCAAGNAGGCCCCTGATCCTGAGTTGAGGATCACATAAATCACAAAAATCCCCCAAAAAGGGCTCTGAGGCCCCTGATCCTGAGCTGAGGATCACATAAATCACAAAGATCCCCCAAAAAGGCAAATTGCCCCATAAAGGGCTCTGAGGCCCCTGATCCTGAGCTGTGGATCACACAAACCATAAAAATCCCCCAAAAAGGAATCTGAGGCCTCTGATCCCACTGAGGGTTGTTCCCATTTGGGATCAGGGACACTGGGGATGGGAATGGCCCAGCAGAGCAGGGGAAATTCCCCCATAAAGGGCTCCAAGGCTCTCCCCTCCCTCTGCCCTTCCCAAGATAACCCCATGGCCGTGCCCTTGGAACCTGCAGAGGCTGGAAGAGCAAACAGAGCTTAAAAGGGTCTCAAATTCCAGCCTCCCACTCCCTCCTCCTCCTCCTCCTCCTCAGGAGAGCTCCTGAGCCACTCTCGCAGGCCCCAAAGCAAGCCAAGGCCTCTGGAGCAGAAAAAAACCAGCTAAAAATATCTCCCACCCCCTCACCCTGCCGGATCCAGAGCCCTGGAGGGTTTTCCTTGGCCTCTGGCCATGTTTGTCAGCCATAAATGGGATTTTTTTTTTCCTTTTTTTCCGGCATGGCTGTGTTGCGCTCCAAGCGCTCTGCTCAGGAATTCCAGCTCTGAGCTCCTCAAATTTCCCCCTTTTTTAAGGATTTTCTTGCACCCCTGTTTGGGGTGAGGGTTCATTAAGGGGAGTTCATTAAACTTTTCCTCAGTTTTAGCTGAGGAAAAAGATGGGAATGGGAATTGCTCCTGCTGATCCACAGCAAGGCCTGAAATGCAGGAGTCAGCTGGGGGAACAAGGGAAGAAGGAAAAACCCCAATTTTTCCTTTGGCTGCTGGTGTTTTGGGGTCGGAGACAGGGTAGAGATAAACCACTGGAATTTTATGGATTTTAGAAGCCAGGAAAGGATTTTAGAAGCCATGAAATTCCACATTTTCCCTGTGGACACCTGGATGTGAAACAGAGGGTGACACTCAGAATTTCCTCACCCCAGAGCTGGGTCCCCTTTTCTCCCCCTGCTCCAAGCACAGCCAGAGGGATTTTAAGGATTTTAGAAGCTATGAAAAATTTTAAAAATGGATTTTAGAAGCCATGAAATTCCCTGATTTTCCCTGTGGACACCTGGAGGGTGACGCTCAGAATTTCCTCACCCCAGAGCTGGGTCCCCTTTGCTCCAAGCACAGCCAGAAAGGCTTTTCCTCCCTCCTGATGGGATTTTTCCCCACCTTCCCTGGGGATTTTGCCCTTCCCAGACGGTGCTCAGGTGACTCTGGATCAGGGCTGACGTTCAGTGACAGCTCAGGTTTCTCTGGGTGAGGCTGGAGCTGCTCCAGATTTAGAGCTGGGATGAGGATCTGAGTGGCCCCAGGAATTTTGCTGCTGATTTATTCATTTCTAACTCCTCAGAGGAGTTACTCTGTGAGAAGGGTCACTCCTCAGGCAGGGAAGGGACAAAATGCCTTGGAGGAACCTGGAAAAGGCTGGGAAATAAAACAAAACAAAACAAAACAAAACAAAACAGGGAGCTGCCTTTTGTCTCCCAAGAGTGGGATCTAAGGGAGGGATCTGCAGAACTGGCAGATCCTTCTGCTGCTGAAAAAAAAAAAAAAAAGAAACCAAAACACTTCAAGGAGTTTTTTCCCAATTTTTTGGGAAGGTTTCTCAGAGCCAGGCTGGGATTTCTCATCCAAAGTGAGGGAGGGAGGACAAAATGAGCCTCAGGTTGTCCCCTGTGGGGTGACAGCTCCAAGTCCATCCCTTCTCTGGTGGTCCCACCTGAACATGGATTTTTCCCAACCACTCCTCAGATTTAATTTGCTTCAAAGCTGACACAAGAGACAAAATTCCTTTTTTTTCTAAAAACAAGAAGGAAGGGGAAAATTGGAAAATTGGAGCTGTTCTCCTCCAGCCCTATCCCAACAACAGCTGCACAACAAGGTCCACTTCAAAGGTGTCACCTGAGCCACACCTGACCTGAGAAAATCATCAGCAGGGCCACCTTGGGCTCTCAAAATGCCCCTGGGGATGCTAAAAATTGCCCCCAATTACTCTGTGGGCTGCTAAAATTCGACATAATTGCCTTAATTACACCTAATGACACTTGGGCTATGCAAAGAAAGGCAGCACACGTGGGATAAAAAGGGCTCTGACCACATCTGGCCCAGGGTGAGAAGCTCCTGCTGGCCCCACTGTGCCTCCTGCTCCTTGCCCTGCCCAGCAGGTTCCAGCTCCTGAGAAGATGAAAGCCCTGGGTGTGATCCTCACTTTTGGGTCTCTCCAGTTTGGGATAAAGGGATTTTCCAGCCAGGCAGCATCTCCCAGTGTCCCTGTCCTTCAGCTGGGGCTGTCCCAGCCCGGCCAACTCCTCCTTCTGCCTCTGTAATCTGATTTTTTCCCCATTGGTTTCTTTCTTTTCTGCTGATTTATTCATTTTTAAGAGCAGGGCCTGCCTTATCTCCCTGCCACTCACATGAAAGGAGGGACCTTGCAGCCAGGTCAGGGAAAAGGGGCTTTGCCATGGATTTGGGGTTTTCCCAGGAGCTGAGGAGGAGTCAGGTGGGGATTTGACTTCAGCCTGGCTTAGAGGCTTCTTGTACAGCATTCACATTGCCAAAAATTTCTGCATTTGTATAAAATTTATAATTTTGGGATAACATACCACTGCCAGCGTGCTCTGATTTTATCCCCCATTTTTTGTCCCTCTTTTTTCTATCTCCCTTTTTTATCCCNCCCTTCTTTTTTTCCCCTTTTAAGCCCCCTTTATTTTTTATCCCCTTTATTTTTTAGCCCCCCCTTTTTATCCCCTTTTTCTATCTCCCTTTACTTTTTGCCTCCCTTTTTATCCCTTTTTTTATCCCCCTTTATTTTTTTATCCCCTTTT
>VZRH01004490.1:439141-449647 GCA_013397555.1 Urocynchramus pylzowi | reverse complement strand
AATATATAATATATAATATATAAGCTGATGTAAAATAATTTATATATGGAAGTCTTGAGATCAATCCAATAAATATAGCATAATCATATGCTATTTTGGTGATTTATTTTCTTTACAATTAACACAATAGCTACAATTACCCAGTGATTTTTTTAACTTGGCAAAAATATCATACTCATAAAAAATGTGTAGTCTGTAGTTGCTTAATTTGTTTTGTTTTTTTTTTTTTTTTCCTCAAGTGAGACTTCAAAAACATGTATATAATTGGCACAACCAGGAAAATGATCAGAAATATAAGGGATTTGGGTTAAATTACTGTATTTTTCAACTATTTTTTTCTGTAACTGATAGTTATATGTATATTTCTGTAACGTTTTCATCTGAAAGAATAATGTCATATTTTAGGACTGAAAATTACATGATCTGAGAAGTTCAGGGTACCTATTAGTTCCCTCATTAATTTACTGCTAGTGCACAGAAATCACTGCTAGTACTTTTTCTACTGCTCCATTCTTCATAGTGTTAGTATTTCTCAATACACTGTGATATTACACAATTTTTCATAATCTCTTTAGATTTTCAGCTGCTGCCAAGGTATCTCCTGTGGCAAGGGTAATTTTATTTTTCAGCTTTGGGGTTTTTGTTTTTTGTCTGTGTTTGAATTACATTCGATTCTTCTATTATGGTAATTAAAAATCTTCTCAAGAAAAATATGGAGAAAAGGAAAATGAAATACTTTTTTGTATCACAAGTTCTTGATTCCAGCCACTGATTCAGATTCCCTAAGAGGAGCTGGCAGCTGCCCCAGGGGTAGCTTCAGTAAAACTCTCTTCTCGTGCTGGCCTGATGAGGAGCAGGGCTTTTCTTAGCAGTAGGCTGATGGTTTGGCTTTGGTGTTTGAGGCTGGACTGAAGGCCCAGGGAAGAGCTTCTGTATGTTGTTCAGACCAAGGACATGTCTCCAGGTCTGGAACAAGTAAACTGAAAGATAAGGCTGTCAGTCATTTGACAGGTCTTCTATACTTGAGAAGTCACCAAGAAGTTGAGCTCAAACTTAGGTCTTCACAACTGGAAAAATCCCCTGTACATATGTTGTTCCTAATTATTACAGAGACAAAATTACAGTGTAGCTGGTAGGCAAAAATTAACATAAGGACTACTCAGTCATTCTTCAAAACCACTAACATTGTCTGGGATGATTCATTATGGTGACTATTTCTCAACCAGGTATTGCACTAGTGAAAGATTTTAGAATTACTCCATTATTCTGTGACTTCTGATCTAAGGAGAAGAGTTTTGCAAGAAGTGGAATATATCCAAGTAGGGACAAGATTTGTTAAATTTCTCCTGACTTTCAGAAGAAGTTTGCTTTAAAATTTTTGTCTTCTGCCATTGTAGCCTCCTCTCTGTTCCCTCCCTGTGATATCTAAGACAAAATTTTTTCTCAGCAGCATTACCTTATCACATTTTGTGGCCTGACCCACTTCAAATGTCATAGACCCAGGGGAATAACAAAGATTGGGAGGAAGAATCTGCTACTCCATGACACCCAAGATAAGAAGAAATTAAGAAATCCAGCCTGACAATAATAGAATTGTAAACACTGATGAGCACTAGGCCATCCAAGATAAGAAGCCAGCTCAGCACAACTCAGAAATAGTCTAATACTAAACACGTAATATATTAGATAAGCAGAACATATAAATATGAAAGAGTCATTATCATTTTTATTTAGGATGATAGCTTTGTGGATTTACCACACAGTACCCATCTTTGTGCAAATATGAAATAAAGCCCTTGGCTCTGTGTGTGATTGTCTCACTGCACACTGGGTGATGAATTATAATTTTTGGGGCAACACTTAGGTTTCAACAGCATTAATAGACCAACCCAACCCTTTCAGTAAGAGATTTTCATAGTCCTTCATTGTTCAAGACTCACAAGAAGTCTATGTTATAATACTAAATTTTCTGTATTGGATTCTGTTTTACTAAGTTCCCTCCTATCTATATTCTGAGTTACTCTCACATGAACTCACAGGAGTGGAAGAATCAGAGTCTGGTCTATACCTGCTGCTCTTGGGATTTCTTCACCTAATCCCCCTGCTAGAATCACTTCAAAACAAATTTTAAAATTTATTTTAAGGACTGAGAAAGGCAGAAGCTTATGCATGCCAAAATCAGTGAAGAAGAACCCAAAAGCAATATGTCTAGGGGAAAAAAACTGAAGCAATTGCTGGGTTTTCTATCACCCATTTTCCCCTTAAAGAGCTTCATTACAGTTTGACAGAGGAACCCATCAGTGGCAGGAGCCAAATATATCACACTGTTTCCACTGTACTGCTGCCAAGTTGGCCTGAGCCACTGATATTTTAGGATGTTTTTCCATATCGTCAGGACACATTGGGAACCACAAGGGACAGCACCTTTGGACCTAACACTTAGCAGAGCTGGGAAAGCTACGGCTGGGAGTCTCTGGTGGGTAATGAAGGAGCTACACAGCACTTTGATGAGAGTCTTCCAAGCTCTTGTAAGGAGAAATAAGGTACTAATGCATGTTAAGGAGGATATTTTTTTCAGGAGGTTGAATAATGCTTGATATGAGAGGTTGGAGTACGAATCAGGGTGTGCATTGGCAATCCTTGAAGGCCAACACACCTGCAGTAAAATCTGTGATGTGAGATAAGGAAAAAAAGTGTGATACCATGTCTGCAATCTTTGTCCAAACTTTGCATTAATGTCAGGTGGTAAATATTTTGAAGTTTTCTTCTTGAATTTTCTATTTGTTTGATAACTTGTATGCATTTACCATGTTCTGGTACCATCAGGATGGTGCACTGATGTGGAGAGGAAATGAAAGACCTTCTTGGGGACTTCAAGTGGAGTTGTTCTAACATTATCATTCTAATCATTAGATGACAAACTTAAGTCCATTGTTTAGATGCATTGAAGTTAAAGGGGAAACATCTAAAGGATATGCACTCTCTGGAACTGTTCAAAAATAAGTAGCTGTAGCACTTTGTGATATGGTTTAGTGAACATGGTGGTACTTGGTCAAAGGTTGGAGGTCTTTTCCAACCCTAATGATTGTATGATTCTGTGATTGTATATAGTCTTGTCTAAGAAGATTTCAAGTACTTGAGATGAGCTATGTTCACTCATCTCTAGTGAGGGGAAAGGAAATCAATTTGTCTCCCAATGCCTGCTTTTAGCTGGATAAGTTTATCGGTAACAAATATTTGTAATTAACTTAAACAAGAAAAAACCCCATGAAACTATGCCTTTCTTTTGTTTTAGAGCTGTATAGATAAGATAGTAAAAGGAAAACTGAAAAAAAACTAAGTTATCTTTGTTCTTCCTTCTTTTATGTGAGGTGACCCGACCTATGAAACTCTGTCCTATCCTGTGGCTTTTGTAAAATCAGGTCATACAAAATAGCAGTCACTGTGAGAACAGATGAGACAGAAATAGTGAATATGGAATTTGGGAATGATATTAGTTCTGTGTTACTATTTTATAATTTGTGTGTTATATATTCATGTTCTTTATGTGCAATACCTGAAGACAGGCCATGTTCACTCTAGGAAGGCTCTTGTGAAGTGGAAAGGCAGTGAACTGTTCAAGCTGGTCTGAGTGGATAGCTCATCACTGCTTCTCATGTACTGTGTGAAGATGTCATACACAGAAGGTTTTAATTTCCTTAGGAAATCAAATTAAATTCAATGACTACAAAATATCTCTCCCTATAAAGTAATACCTCATGGTATCTCCAGTACACACAGAGAGGCAGAAGTCTCCCCCAGCTGTGGCATATTGCATATTTTCTTTTTTCTTCTCCAGATGATTCCTTTTCATCACTCTCCTTCTCAGTAGAACTAAGGGCACATGGGTGAACACGAGTGTGTTGAATCAGAAAGGGCTTATTTGGGGACAGAAGCCACAGGTTTTTGTTTTTTTTTTTGTGTGAGTGTATGTTTTGTTTTCTTTTGAGGGGGGCAGATTTAATGATTTAATCTTTCACTACTGAGCAAGGTACAACCCTTCCTGTGGGACTTCTCCACTTCCTGTGCAGAAGCCAGAGGGCCACTGAGTGGGGACAACAGGATTTTCAGTAGAGACAATAGAAGACAATAAAATGATGCTAACAGAATAACCTGGATAAACAATAAATTTGTGCATTAACTTACCATGGAAAGCAGGTCAATATAATTGGTCTCAAAACCAGGGAGAGTAACCAAAAGCTTATAGAAAATCATGTTTTAAAACTGAGAATATTAGCCTAATCTTTTGCCCCAGGGGTTGGCATTTTACCTAACAACTACAAAGTAGATTTTGTTGGGTGTTTTTAAAGAGCGAGTGTCCTTAAAAAGTTCAGAGCGTGCAAAAGTAGAGACAGGACTTTCCTGGAGCTTTCTAATTTGCTTCCTAATGTCATCATTTCCACATCTGAAAAAGAATCATTGTTAACACTGTTTTTTATAAGCTTCACGATAGGCAGTTGAAGAAAAATTCTGAGTGTAATAACTGGGAAACACAGGAATATAAATTCATGCTGTGCTATACTGTACAGCAAAGAATTCCTACAGGAATGTGGGAATGTTTATGTAATCATCTTGAAAATTCAAATTGAATGTACCTTGAAGGTATGTCTGATAGAATGGATCTTAATATTAAAAAAAAAAAAAAGAAAGAAATAAAAGGGAGATATAACTGATTTAGGAATCTGAAGGCATATAGGAAAGCACCCCAAAGAAAGTGTTTTCCAAAGGGCCCACTATGAGATATGTATGAAAGCTATGAATAATACTCATCTCTTTAGCATTTTCTTGTCAGTAGTACATTTACTCCAGAAAATGTACGTGGACTTCTTTGGAAATAACAACAGCATTTCCCATTTTCTGCTTCCTGCAGTTTTCTGTGTCTTCATGAGGCATGTGAGTGTCATTTGCTCTGTTTCTTCTTTTTGACAACTTTTCAAAAAAAAAGCCCCTTGTGGGGCAGTTTGCTTGTTTTTGCACCACTGGGGACTCTCATGAAGTACACAGCTGTTTGTTTTTTGTGTCCTCCTTCTGTTGCTGTGTGTCTCTACTTTCTCCTCTGCAGCCTCTGAACTCTGATATGAAGTCAGAGGACATAGGACCATTAAGTACTTATGGTTTGTTTTAGCTTGGTGTTAAGAAACAGAAATGACTGACATCCAAAAGTTTACAGCTTCTCTCTCAGATTCCTGTCCTTTTAGCTGGTTTCTGCAGTTGAACCAGGCAGTCCTCATTTCACTGCCAAGCAGTGCTGCTGGAAGAGATTTTGCTCATGCAGGATGATAGTAGAATATTGTAAATCATGAACATTAGGTGGTGCAGCTCAGCATGCATATCTTGAAAACTGAACATCATTACACTGGCAGTAGCAGACTCCAAGAAAAAAACCCAGTAGATATTTTCCTCATGAAGGATGCACACTGACTCCCACACGCTGCAAACAGAGAAAAAGAGCATTGTAGGGAACCTCTCCACAGGCAGCAGTGAAGGAGGATCCCAAACAAGAGCATCCTCAGGAGACCATCCGAGGAGGACATGTACAATTGAAACAATTGATGACAGTAAAAGTAGTTCATGGCAACCACAGTGTGGAGGACTGCTTGACTTTTGTCAGTTAAACATCCCTCTTTAATTAGAAAATAGAGGAAAACAAAATTTCTGCACTCTTCAAGGATGAGAAGCTGGAGTTATTCAGGGTCACGAGCTTGCCCTGGCAGTGAGCCTTGTACTGAAAACTGCACAAGAAGTTTTTTTATCAAATGACCAGGCTCACTTTCAGTCTTGCCTTCACTACTAGGAGGTAAAAGCCTCAAATTCATTAATTTTCATCCACCATAGATTTACTTAGCAGAAATAGATTAGAAAAAGGCAGATTTTCCCACAAAAGCTAAACTTCCAAGTAGAGCAACATTAAATAACAGAACAGCTAGTCAGTCAAAACAGATAAAAAATACTAAATCTGTGAATTGCAAACTATTCAGTGCTATATCATGAAATTCTGGACCTAAGAACATATTTTTAGGAATATTTTCTCTCTCTCATAATTAAGCCAAATAAAAGTCACTTCCTCTTGCTGCTGCCAGAAGACTCTTTTAAAACAATCCATTCATTGAATTCACATGAGATAAAGAGGTATTTATAAAAGATTTCTGTAAAAGCTTTTCAAAATCTTATTATTTAGTAGTAGACACTGTGATGGAGTAACACATTGGTTGATAGAGACGTCAGTGTAAAAATAAAAGTTTTTTAGATACATTCAGAAAAATAAGTTTTTGGGATGATGTTCATTGAACTTCCAGTAAGATAGGAAGAGCCTTAGGACTTGGCAAGGAAACATTGTATCTGATACCTGAAAAAGAAATCCTATTCAAAAGATTCTGAAATTTCTGATTTTTCTTACTTGAAAATACACTATCATGATGAGTAAAATACAAATATGCAGATATGAAAGAAGAAGTGACCACAAACCAAGTAAGTAAGTTACCCTTTTGTCTCCTTGACCTTTGACTCACTTGGATCAAACTCGGATAAAGATTGCAGTTGCTAAGTATCCTACCACGAGATGTAGGTAGTGGCTTTTAGTCAGGCTGCAAAAATAACCCCTTCCCCCAGCAGCAGCACAACTTAACTTTTTCTTCTGGCAAAAAAGATAAAGAGGGAACTGACGTCTCTTGGAATATATAAACACTCCCTCCCAGTTCACAGCCTATGTGCTTGGTGGGGAGGTTTAGCTGCTTGTCTGCTTGTAACTTGATGCAAGTCATGTGCTAAGAACTTGTGTGTTCAGCTGAAAAATCAGTTGCCCTTATTCAAGGTGAGTCATGCCATATAATATTTAAAATCAGAGGGTTTTCCTCAGGAACACTTTTAAGATCAGTTGGGTGGAAGCTCTTGAAAATATCTCTTTTTAATGTAAAATAAAATAGAAGGATTTTACAAAGCTGCTTGCAAGAAAAAGTGACATTTTACATGGATTAGTGAAATGCTTTGTTACTATGATAACAATGGTGTTTTTTGCTCAGTATGGCTGGCTTTCCATTTGCATTCTGTCTTTTGATATTTAATATTCTTGAAAATACAGTTCTGGAGTCGTGAATTTATGAAAATGCATATTTTAAAGAAATTTTTCTAGCATTCACTATTGCAGTTAAAAAGCTTGAAACTATAATTTCAAAGAACATCAAATATATAATGAGATTATTTGTATTTTATAAGGTCTTGCTTTAAGCTGACATGTACAGAAGTCTAAGTTAAATAGTGAAGAAAGAATTTAATAACATTTTGCATCTTTCCTTCTATACTTTCCTTATAGTTGCTTATGAATTGTCTTTCAAAGATTTGAATGGACCATTTTCATTGTTATTAATTAATATTCTGTGGAGGATCTTTGAAACAATATTAAAAACTACATACCCAACAGTCTAGAATGGGTGAATAATCTTATTAATTCTGTAGTCAAATCTGAGTCTAAATGATACAATAGCCTCATAGACCATAGCTAATTTTGTTATGGTACTTGCTATTCTGCTAGAGGTATAAATATAAATTCCCAGAAAGTTAATTCTTATTGAAAATTTCTACCTTAACCTTCATGTTTTAAATTCAGTTCTGATAGATGAGAATAGTGTGTTGACTTCTATATGAATTGAGTGTTATGGTGTGAGTGCTCTTCACCCACAGTTGTGTAATTTATAATTTGAATTGCATAAATTGGGATGTCTAGACTGCTATTGCATTGTTTTTGGTGGGAGAAGGGTGAATATTTTTCAATTTGCAGAAGCTTGGAATAGACACTAGTTGTTAGCAGTAACTTGCTTTCTAGCTGTTTATTGTTAGTGCTCATCAGAGATGCCTAGTCTGCCAAAACCAAAATAAAATCACTGGAAAAGCTTGTAGAAACTTAGGTGGAAATGTATTTTGGTGGAAAGTGTGTTACTGTGGAATTTGAAAATCTTCAGTATATAAGTCAAGAAAAAAATTCTGGTGATATCCTGAAGACTCCCTTAAAAATTTCTGAAATAACTAATTTTCATTTTAAATTTTAAAATGTGTGTTTCCACACTGGAAAAAAAAAAAAAATCTGCTTGTACTGGGGGAAAAAGCAGGTGGAGCTAGAAACTTTTCAGAATTTGATTTAATTGAGGATGTCTGCTTTTCCTTAGATTTGCTACAATATGTAACAGCAATCAGATTTTCAAATGCCCACACCACCTACCCAATGAGTTGCCTTTTACTGTTCTGTCTTTGCCAAACTAAAGCTCCTGATCTCAGCCTAGCTACAATGATGTGAGGTTTAGTCCTAGTGATTTTCACTTCAAAGTTCCTCAAGTCTAATAAATTTCTAACTTAAATATGCTTTGAAATTTGTGGTTGAACGCATCCACTACATCAGAAAGCCTTGAATGGCTCTGGAGTAGGAACCACGTGCAATGACCTGGTGGCAGGTGGACAGACAGGCTGACTTTTATAGCAAGGATAGTAGGGATGTTTTTCCAAGGGTGAAAACAGTCTTTTGGTCATTCTGCTTGAAAACATCCAAGGAGAAATTCTTAACATACCAAACAATCTCAAATGTACAGAAACAGACATTGTTAAAGGCAAGGCAGCCATAAGCTGCTGCTAGCACAAGAGCAGGCAGAAGCTAAACTGGGTTTGCAATGCAGTTAAAGGGAGGTGCCTGATGCCAGCTAGAGATGTGACATAACTGTGAGTTTGGGATGGCAAGGGAGGACACATCAGTGGCCCGCTGACCATGGTACCTAATCTGTTAGGGCATGTTGTACATCCTTTATGTGATAAAAGGATCACATAACTGATCAAGGAAACAGAACACACACTGCTCCTATAGCTGCTTTACTATTTAGAAATTAATGAAGTCCTTCTGGTTCTTTAGTCCTCATGAGCAAACTGGTTGAGTTGTTCTTCCACTTCATCTTTCTGTTTTCCTTCTCTCTGTGTTTGATCTTGAATGCGTAATTAACTCTAGAAGCTGAAACTGTAATTAACTATTACCTGCTTTAAAATTGATTTAGAGATGTTCACAACATGTCAACAGAAATTAGTAAGAATAAAAAGGACATGGACAGTGACATCTAAAACAGAAAAGGGCAGATTTTCTGTTAACTGGTGGTCTAAAGCAAATAGCCAACTTGCAAATTCTGTGTATTTGATTAATTCATAATCATAAAGAATAAATAGCAAATTAGGCAGCTGTTTGTCTCAATTATTCATAAACAATAAAAAAACTGAAAAAATATCACTGTGAGCTTCTATTTTGCCATTTGAGCATTAGTGTCATTCTGATTTTCTTTACAGCCCCTCTCACTAGGGGCCAGTTTGTAAGACATATTTACATATATTACTAGCAAATCTTATTTTCCAGTGACTAGTCACAGACATTTTTCTTCTGAGACTGAATAATCTTGAAATTTCAGGTATCACCACTTTCAAAGATCAAGCTCTAGCCTTGCTTTAAAAACTCTGATGTTCCATGAGGCAATTGGGATTGATGAAATTAGCTGGTGCCAAGAATGCAGCTCCAAAAGAAAAATCCAGTTGTGCCTTTGTCGTGAAGTTGCTGAAACAAAGTTCTACCTGTTCAGTAAGGACTCCTAGAGATCTGGAAAGAGGCTTCTTGTGGGTGCCTCCCTTTAGAGGCTGCTTTTTCCACCGGGGTGCTTAAAGGCCCTGAGGATTTTCTCACTGGCAAAGGCAGAAGCATCCAGGGGAGCTCATGCCAGGGCAGTGTAACTCCTGCTTCTGCCTGACGTGGGAGCCATGGGCAGGGCAGGCTGAGATAAAAGCAGAGCTATCTATAGCCTCCTTCTTTGGCAGAGGGAGATTTAAAGATGTCCACATCAGGAAGAGTGTCATATGAATAATAACAATGTCAGCTTGCCCTAATGCAACAGAGCCAAAAAAAAAAAAAAAAAGACTAATGAAAAAAACTTACCAGTCTGTTTAGGCAACAGGAATGAAGAACGATAATCACATGTAATAAGCAATTGGCAATAAGCCAAAAGTACCTGCAACTTTGTTGGTTTGTTTAGTCTGTTTGGGTTTGGGTGGTTTTTTTTTTTGTTTGTTTATTTTTGCCAGCGGCTGGCCGCTGGCTGGCTGTTTTTGTCTTGTTATCTTCCTACCTGCTTCATGTCATGTACTTTGTACTTCGAGCTTTGGAATTTGATTTTTGTTCACTTTCTGCTTATATTAGCAGCTTCTCTGAGGAAGATCAGTGTGTCTGTTGGGACCTGGAAGAGAGGAAAAACATCAAGCCTCACAGCAAGGATATTTGTACACTGTTTACCTGTACCCTAATAAAAAAAGAGGAATGGGCTGTAACAGAAACTGTGGGCTCCTCGCTGGGGCCATCATCGGTGCTGTGCTGGCTATCTTCGGAGGAGTTCTGATACCAGTTGGAGATAATCTTATAGGAAAAGCAGTACAAAAGGTACTTTTTTTTTTTTTTTT
>VZRH01004490.1:279225-439098 GCA_013397555.1 Urocynchramus pylzowi | reverse complement strand
TTTTTTTTTTTTTTTTGTACCTCCTGAGGACATATTTTGTGGTTATTGTTATTGGTTTGTGGTTATTGAATACTCATTATTTTTAAATCTTATGTGCTGGTTCTGTTTCTTTCCTTTTTTATTTCTTTTTTCTTTGTTAAATGTAGGTTTTATAAATTAGGTGTTCCAAACTTCCCTGGAAATAACTGCAACGGCAAAATTTTTTAAATATGTTAATTATATTTCCATATTCACTTGTTTGCTCTCTGTCATGCTTCACATTCAAAGCTAAAATATTGTGTTTTCAGAATACATAAATTTAGAAATAAGTGGGTTTTATTTTTAATGTATTTATAAGTTTTTTATATTTCTTTATTTTTCCTTTTTTAAAATTTTATTTTCATATTTTGGTACTCACTCTATGCAGTTACATTTATATACTGCAAATAATCTAAACAGTCTTCTGCTGCAGAATCATATCCTACACCTCATTCTGTGATTCTATGATCCTGATGAATCATATCCTACACCTCATTCTGTGATTCTATGATCCTGCAGAATCATATCCTCACCTCACATTCTGTGATTCTATGATCCAAGTCGAGCCACATGTCTGGAGGATCTAATAAAATGCATCTCTTCATTTTGAGTGTGAAGATTGATTGAAGTAGAATGTCTTAGACCGGGCAGACACAGTTTTTTTCTGATTTTTAAATTATTTTCTATCCCTAAAATCTAGATTTTTTTATGGAAAAAAACAAAAAAAAAAATAATTTGTTAGATCTTTGCTGAAAAGTGTACATAACTGGGCGTTTAAATCACAAAATAATCTGGAATGGAAGCCCTGGTGTGTCCACTATGGTGACCTGAAATCTCCTTGGGGTCCCTGCACCCAAGGTTGGTTCTCTGATGGTTGAAAATCTGAAAATCTTATGATCTTTGGCTAATGCTTAGTCCTGCTGTTGATCTGCTGGGGTGCTGAAGACTGTGGACATCTTGGAGGCACTTATCCAAAGGCTCTTCTGGAAGAATAGCCTTAGCCCAATGGCTGTTGTAGTCAATTGAGGAGGTGGATACAAGAAATTCAGGAAATGTTGAACTGTCTGTTGAGGAACAGGCTATATTACAGTATCATTTAAAAAAAAAAAAAATTGAAAAAATGGCTCCTATAAAACACCTTAATTTTTTTCAGGTAATCCAATGAAAGCCAACATGTAGAGGAATTTTCCAGTTGCTATTGTTTTTTTCAAGAATTTTAAGAATTTTAAGGTTCATTTTATTTAAGAGAATAAAAAAAAAATCCCACTAGATAATGTCTGAAATGCCTTGAACATTTTACAAAAAAAGTCACACTCTCTATATTTTCAAACAATTTTGTTTGCCATATTGAGGAAATGATGGGTTTTCTAAAAAGCACATAAATTTAAAAATGTATATCTCCTTACATTGAATACTTACTTAAATTAATCCTGAGTGTTGTCTCATACCATTCTATATTCTGAAAGCAAATTACAAATACTGGCAGTGTTGTGTGTTCATCCATTTACTAACAGTAATGAACCAGTTGTACAGCATGGTTTGCAAATGTCTACACACTCAATTATACCTGCATGAGTCTGTAGTGGTAAAGCATTAGAGGGAGTAATTTTCCCCTCAACCACTTTTTAATTTTCTTCATTGTGATCGTGTTTCAGATATTTGTACCTATTTCAAGGCAGCTTGTTTGATGTGTGTATATATTACAAAAATGTACCAGTGATCACATAAAACATAAAAGAGTACATTTGTAGAGGCTTTATTTACTTAAGTAAATGGATATGTTTTTTTCCCTAAGCACAAGTCATACCAGACTATTGTCTTTCTGTTTAATGTGCTGACTATTCAGAGACACCGTAAGGCTTTGAGACAATTCCATTTCAGACAAGATGGGCCCAGGTACAACAGCTGAAACATGTAATCAGTTCAGCAGATGCTCCAGAAGGACTTGAATTTAATTAATTCTTATTTTGCCATGTTGATGAAAGGTCTATTAATAAAAACAAATTTATTATTCATTGCAGTTATATTTAAGATAAATATAGAGCTGACTGCAAAGGAGACACATCATCCAAGCAGAGAGTGCTCAAAATATATTTTTTTTTCTGAAATGTTTCACTTTTGGAAATTTAATTTTTATGGAAAATCTTTGGTAGAAACAGATGAGTTTCCATGACAGATTTGTTTGGAATTTCTTAAGAATAGTGACCGTAGGACAGGAAAAGAATAAAGAGTGAGATTTTTTTCCAGATATGGCCTGGAAGTGTTCAAAAAATTAGTAGATATGGCACTTCAAGATGTGGTTTAGTAAGCACTGCAGTCAAAGTTTGAACTGGATGATCTTGGAGGTCTTATAAAACCTTACTGAATCTATGTTATTTCCATTTGTACTCATATGAGGAAAAATCTAAAATATGTCCTCACCTGCTGGGTGAAAACTAAACTCAGTATGTCATATTTCTAATGAAAGGTAAAAACTGTTTCAGACACAACCAGTAAAAACAAAATTTTGTCTTAAATTCTTCACAGTCAAAGCTTGAAAAAGACCCCTAGTTTTTCCTCTGGCTATCCTATCTTAGAATAAATTCTATTCTATTTCATGGTAGTAGGATCAATTCTATATTTTTGGAGGAAATGTAAGTTGCTTTCAAATGTTATTGCTGGATTAGAGTAACAAATGTTGAATAGTTTTAGGACACTCCGTACTATCACAAGACAAATTGTCCTAAATTAACTTGTTATCAAGGTTTAGTCAAAGAACATTACTGTCAATTTACTCTAAAGCAAGATTAATCGAGTCAGATGAACTTCTTCACATCTCCCAATGAATTGGAGGAAATTCAATTTCAAAAATTGATGCAATCAATAGGTATTTCTGTCCTTTTCTGCTAGCAGCAGAAGTCTAACCACGCTTCTCTTAAGCTTCCCTTAAGCACACATCTTTACCAGCCTCATTTCTCCTTTATTGCAGTTATTGAGAGATTAGCTGGAGTAAGCACGGCAGAGTATGTAGTGCTGGAAGGCTGCAAACTGTTTTTGAAGCAAAATGAAAGCATCTGCAAGTGTACAAAAAATCTCTGCTGCCCTTAGGGATTGGACAGAGACTGAGTCTTTTGGCTGTTATCTCTTGCTGGGTGGGTGCTATGCTCCACCCATGATCAGTCCATGAGTGGACAAACCAAAGTCCATGTCACGTAAAACACACAGATGTCACATCTTCATTTGTTCCAGTTTATTATCAGACATCTGTGCTTCAAATCAGACCACATGGCTGTGTTTTCTAGCCCCAGAATGCTTTACCTGTGTCTCCAAAAATTTGAATTAGTTGTTTCAACACTAACCTCCAGCAGAAGACAGAGTTTAAAAAAAGATTATGTATGTATATGTATAGATATATATGTGTATATATATATATATATATATATAATGTGTGTGTGTATGTATGTGTGTGTGTGTATATATATATATATATATATATGTTCTGAATTGTTTTCAAGGCTCTTTAAAGAAACTGTCTCTAGAAGAGTGCACTCAAAATGACACCAGCAGCAGTAGCACCTTGGCAGGGATCCACAGAAGGAGATTAGTGCTAAACTATTTCAGCTCTGATACTATTCATGGAAAGGTGCCTTTGATTTCAGGACCAAAGGGCAAAAGTCCTGTCCTAAATTCTACAAACACTGAATCTGTCCAGAGGGGAGAGAACTTTCCATTAAGGTCTTATGGGTTTAGAAAATTGATCTTAGTAGAGTTACGAGTGAAACATGGAAGTTTCAGAGTTCTCTACAAATAAATACTTTGCTTGAGATTATAAAATACACCTTTTTAACTGACTCTACACATTTCAGTTGAACAGTATCATGTCTGTTGTCATTAATACTAGATATAATCATGTCTCAAATTAAAAAAAAAAAAAGAAAGGAAAGGAGTATTCAAAACAACAAATTAGAAAGATTTTATCTGATATTGTTTGAAAAAAATATTTTGACATGGCTCAATTTCTACTTTCTACCTTTCCCTCCTTAAAACAATATTGTCTTTTTAGGCAAACGTCCCATCAATTCAGTTATGGGTTTTTTTTTCCCAGCTAGACTTAACCACTCAAAGCTATTGGTGGTGGATTCATTTGCTAGAAAAACCTTTATCACCACTTCTCTTAGATCTTCTGCTTTCTGCCTGAGTGCATATGCTCAGGAGCTGAACAGAAGCCATGTAATAATACTTAATATATTGAACTCCTGATGAATTGATGATACAGAATGGTGAATGATTTCCCACAGTACCTTAGTGCTGTACTGGGTTGGTCCCAGTTATTTTTAGGAATAAGGCCTTCAATTGTAGCTATTATTATGTTTATTCATTTGTCTCTACATATCTGTGGTCTGTGATTGGCCAGATTGTATCTCCTCAGCTACTGGAGGCATTGGAAACACCTCTAATTTAAAAGAGTCCTTGTGACATTCATATGCCTTCTTTATACAAACTAATGAAGCTAAAGCAACTGCTGGCTCTCAGCAGAACACAAATGATCTAACCACACATATTCCCACACTATCAATTTTAAGCTTTATTGAGTCCCAGAATTCTGTTACCAAGGACTGAAAAGAAATAAAAGTTATGATCCAAAAAACCCTGAGTAGAAAGGCTAGTAATAAGCTAATAATCATCATTTAACAAGTAATAAGAGTCATTCTTCCTGCTGCAAAATGGGAGAAGATTATTTGCTTTTCTTGAGCTTTACTTTTTCAGTTTTACAGAATTGTATTGTTTGTTTCCTCCAGCTTACGTAGGCAGCACGACATACACAATTTTGTTACAGTCCAAAGTACTTGTGACACTTCTCAGTTCCCTGAAAATGACCAAATCCTTTGGTCCATCTGGCCAGATTCTTTGTCAAGACAGAAACTTTGTCTTAGATTTTGTGTTTCTTCATCAGAAATCACGATGGCTTAATTTACTTTGAATCAACGATGTACAGCAATGCTTCTATTGCTGACTGCTCAGCATTTCTTGAATTTATGTATTACTAGTTGACCCACCTCTAGTGAGGGGAAATTATCAGGAACAAAAAGGGTCAAAGTTCCTGCTGGTTTCACTCGATCTTGTGCAGCTGGGTGGTGGTATGGACTTGGCTGTGTAGCAATCACATTTGTGTAGCTGCTTTTGCTGACAGTAGTGAACTATTGCATTAACTATTGCACTAAATATTGAGATATTAGAGCTGGTGCAGATGGACTAGGGAGCTGAGAAGTGGTTTGTACTATCAGTTGGATATTAGCTGCCAAAATTACTCCTTCTCTCATAACATCCCAAAGCACAGCAGTGTTTTTAGGGAAATATGTAACTGCCCAGCCAGAGAGGGGGGTAATATTTAGGGATAGATCAGCAGTGATCAAACAGAAAAAACAAAGGGCTTGCTGGTATGAGGGTATTAGTTTGAAGACATGAAAAAGAGCTGCAGATTTTTATTCCACTTTAACCCACCATTGCACTCTCAAAGTATGTGACAGAGAATCATACACACCTCTTTTGTGGGAGAAATATTATTAACAATAATGGCTAAATGCCACTGATAATAATGGTCTTGTTATCTTCCTTCCCCCTCCTTCTTTTGTCCTGCTGCTTCCCATGTTCTAATGCTGATTCCCTCTACACAGACCCCTGAGCCAAATGGCTAACGGGTAGAAAGGTAACACAGAAAACAAAAACAAAAAAAAAGAGAATTATGTTCCTCCTGTCTGGCAGGCAGAAACAGCTCCCTGAGGCATAAGAGCTGGTGCAATAGATAGATCAGAAACTGTGGACTGCCAGAGCCAGTTGCCCCTTTGTCTGCCAGATTAGATCAGTTGTACCCTTGAAGGCTTCCCCAAGGGTCCCCTTGGGGAATTAGCTCACAGTGAAGGGTGGGCTGCAATCCACATTTCATGACCTGGCCGAGTGCAGTGGCAGAGCTGGCATATCATCTGCACTACTCCAGCCCCTGGCAGAGGAGGAGTGGATGGAGGGGAAGAATTTTAAAATGTAAGTAGCACCACTTAAAGATCTGTTAAATAGATCTATTGTCACAAGGTTGAAACTCCTCTATGCTGTTCCCGAGTATTGTCTTCTAGAGAGATTGGTTTGTTTTCTTGACCATGTTTGTGCTAGAAATTTAACAATTTGCCCACTCCAGTTACACAGTGGGAGGTCAAATCCTGGCATCTATCCCCATCTCAGGACCTGATGATTACAGATCACAGGCAGACTCTGGGCAGACTGAGTTGCACTTTTTATATCATCCTGTTTCTCACAGATTCTTGGAGCAATTCTCTGTGAAAACTGGGAGGGGGATTTCTGAACAATGTAAGCTTTTCCCTCTTCATCCAGGAGGTGGTCTGCCCCATGCTGGGCCACAGCTGGGACAGCCTTTGGCCTTGTGAGGTTTGAGTGCAAGGCCTCACGATAATATCAAGATGATATCACACTTTCTGCAGCAAGGTTTCCTTCCCCCCTCACACAAAAGCACATAAATTATAGCAGACATTCAGGCAGCAAGCCCAGAGCTTTACACCAGCAGCAAGGTGTTTGCAGCTCTACCATACAAAAAGGCTTTTCACAGACAGAACCCTGACTGTAGAAGTTCTCCAAGATGAGATATTTGTTTCTAACTGCAGGAGCCAGTATCTATTCTAACTGGCAGTATCTATTTTGTTTATCTGGTGATTTCTAAGTGAACTTTAGAGGCACAAACTTTAACTGGGGAAAAAATATATAGCAACTTTTGATTAAAATGTCTTTCCTTGCTCTCTGGAGAAATTAGAGCCTTTTAATTTCTGGACTTCATGACTTGTGTAAATTAGCTAATTCATCTTCAATCATTCTAATAAAGAAAAGCATATTTTATGTTGGAGACACACAGCCTAGATTTGCCTTCTTTTTGAAAAACACTTTGATGAATCTTTATCACCAAGGGGAAAAATTACAGTATACCAAGGTTTGGGATAATCCTATAAAAGATAGGTAACATACTTTAAAACTCTCCTTCTTTAAAACTCTCCTTCTCACTGTACAGTCCTGAGGCCTGACTTGCCATTTGCCATATGGCTGAGTGGCACAGACTTAAAGCTGTTGATTCCTCTAGAGGGGTTCCAGATGTACTGTTTTGTCCCTTCTTCCTTTGATCTGGGAAAATTTCCTAATAAAATGTTATCAGAATTAGAGAGATTTCTTAGAAAGTCTCAGTTTTGGTGACAAAAATTTTCTGTCAGAGAAACAGTCCTTCAAGAGCACTATGTGATTTGTCTGGGTGCAAAATTATCTAAAGCCTGAGAAGTGCTCAGACAAAACTCTCATTTCCTCCCTTGGGCTATTTGCAATATATGAGAAGCAGTTTATGGGTTCTGTAACCTGCTGGGTATCATTCAGTCACCAAAGATTTTCCCTTTATAGATGATCAGTGATATTGGCAAGGGTTGGAGAACTGAGGGAATGCCCCTAAACAGCAGTAGGAAAGCTTTGCTACTGACTGCATCAGCAATTGCATCAGCTTTTGCTCATTTGTTTTAGGGGGACTCACTTTTGCTCTTACTGAGCAGGAATGTCAAGCTGCCTCCAGATGCTGGCCAACTGGGCTGTACATCTCATACTGTTGCTAAAATGGTGTTTGGTGGTTTTTTTTGTTTGCTTTAAAATCTTCAACAATCACCTAAAAAGCAAATGCAACTTCTCACTTGTTTCTTTTGTGGATCATTTTAACTTTCATTTTTGTACTTTCAGGAAGCTGTCATTGTCAATGGTACCACTGCTTTTCAAAACTGGCTTGTGCCAGGAAGCTCAGTTTACAGGGAATTTTGGATTTTCCACGTGGTAAATCCTTCAGAGGTTATGGACGAAGGGGCTCAACCAAAACTTGAACAAAGAGGACCTTACACATACAGGTAAGAAAAGACCCTTTAATATGTGACATTATATCTGCTGAGATAAAATTTATTTTTTTAATTCCAGCATCATAATTCAGTTAGACACGACAAAAATGCCTAAATTGCAGCTACAGCAATCCCAAACTTTTTCTGGATTGTGTCTAACATAAGGAAAACAAAAATAGAGGTAGGTAACAGGATGTGAAGCTGCTTGCTCTTGAAAAAAACAGTAATTCATTAGCCACAATATTCCAGAGATGGTTGTGTTCCTTCCTGTTCAGTTTTCACCAGCTTTATAATAGGAGAAAATGTGCCAGATGCCCCAAAACCAAGAGATTATCTTATCATCCATGCCTCACTAATAACTTATTTTAATAATGTGGTTTGGTTTTCTTTTTTCTCCTTTACGACTTTTTTCGTCAATAGTTTTTCTTTTTTTCAAATTTTGCTTGGAAAAACACTCTGAGTGGGCTAGCTAGAACATAGATGCAGCAGTCCTCCCACATTCAAAGAAAGGTTTTATTATTTGTTTAATGTTAAATATGATGTTGACATAGGACTAGCTGATGCTTCCTGAGTTATTAAGCCAAATATTTGCTATCACTGGCACCCTTGTTAGGAAATTGCTTTCCTATGATGATAGGCTATTTCTTTCTTGATAACTTTAGGGATGTATATTACATTCACAAGGTAGTTTTCCATTTCAGCATCTTTCAGCCATTTCAGCATCCATTTCAGCCAAAGTGCCTTTATGCTTAAACACTTATTTCTCAATGGAAAGAGGTAACTTTTGTTTCACAGAGTCCCTGGGAAGACAAAGGAAATGGTTACATAGGAATCAGAAAAAGGACAGTTAAGAAATACTGCAGAAGGTGAATTCCCACCAAACAGAAACATTTTACTCTGGTGCTGATGATGATGCCTTTTTTTCTCAGGGACATATCAGCCAGAAGCCTAAATAAGACTAAGTAAGAAATTATGACTATGAAATGAAGTTTCCTCTCACTGCTGCACTCATGCCTTCCTAGGATATTTGGTCTACCTGACATTGAGGTGTCACATAACTGTGACATTGAGTCTCTCTCTCTCTCTCTAAATCTCCCTTAATAATTTATTACAGTATAGAAAAACTTGAAAACACATTAATTAGGAAAAAAAAATCTTCCAACTTTCAGGTAGGTGCTCTACACATTAAGCCAATAATTAAAATGACATATATACAAACCAATTCTGAGAAGCCAAGATCCAGGTGCTCTCCAGATAAGACCCACCTGCACTAGCTACATCTGTACCATGGGAAAATGTTCTCTGTACCTTTTGCACCACCCTACACTCATGCTGGAAGATCTGATCCTGAGGTATCCTGAAGATCCCTTCTGGGATGGAGCTGTGATAAACTCTCTGGGCCTACAGCATAGTCTGTTATTTGATCCCTGCTGGCTGCTGTCCTCACAGAGGGGTCAGTGAGAGGGTGGGACTGGAAGAGTGGAGCTAAAGCTAGATCTGCAGCAGAAATTTATACCTGAGAGGTCTGCTGGCAGGGCATGACTGGCAGAACCTCAGTGGGACTGAAAGATTGCTAATAAATCTCTACATGCATATTAAATATTATCACAGTAACATTGTGGGTTTAACCTGTTTCGTTGCAAGACATGTCTATCAGATTAAATATCTGAGATTTTATGCCTGTGCCACCCCCTTCTAATTACATGCAACCATGAGATAGCTTATGAAATGTGACAAATCATAATTTATTTTAAAAATAAGGTCAATTAATGACATAAAAATACAAAGGAAATACTTGCTTTTATTTTAGTATCAAGAAAGACTATTGCATTTGTCAATAGGGAAATATTTCCAAAAGAACAATATTTGTAGAACATTGAATTTTTACATGTAATCACGTGAAAAGTTTATAAATCTCAGTGTTTATAAAATGTTCAACATTAATTTTACTAAAATGTTCATCAACTTTTACAAACCTTTAGTCAGGCATGGTTATGTGTTTTCTCAAAAGTCAAAGATTAAAAATATTCTCTGTTTGTGTTTTGTATTTCCAGGGTGCGATATTTACCCAAAGAAAATGTCACAGAAAGTGAGAATGGCACAATAACCTACATGTTGCCTAATGTTGCTAATTTTGAACCTGATATGTCTGTTGGGACAGAAAATGACACCATGACCATCCTCAACCTTGCTGTTGTAGTAAGTAAAGAAAAAAAGCCATAGTGCCCAGATACAAATGTTGAGGGAATAGGGGGGAAGTTCATGGAATCATAGAATAGTTTAGGTTGGAAGGGACCTCAAAGATCTTCTAGTTCCAACCCTCCTGTCGTGGGCAGGGACACCTTTTACCACAGTGTGTTCAAAGCTCAAAAAACATCCTCCTAGTCAATTTTAACATGGGAATAAATCAAGAGTTTGTGGATGGGTTCCCTTTGTGTGAGAGCATGAACACGTTCATGTAGAGCACGAGCAGTACAGGGTGGATTTGCCCTCTTTCCATAATACCCTCAGGTCTGCCTGGCAGGGGAGGCTGCACTGATTCCCACACCCAGTGTCTGCTGGGCCTCACCACCACAGAGCCTGGGCCCTATGGTGCAGCCCTGGAGCTCTCCTGTCCTACTGAGCATTAGTTATTCAAAGAAGAATAACTAATACCTTTTATTTTTATAGCTTTCAGGGATCTTCACCTAGAGTAGTGCTAGAGCCTTTTTAGTCCAGGTGTTTTTGTCTTAATGCAGGCTGAGAATGTTTGCCTTTGATTAATATTTACAGTTTTCATACTTATATTCAGCTCTGGTTGTGTTGCACCAACTTTCTGGTGTTTGCATGAGTGCTCAGGATAGCTGTGGGAAGGTGTCTGCAAGGGGCAGAGTATGAAGATTGTTGGTGCAAATACAAAATAGAACCATACCAGCAGTCACAGAACCACAGAAGAGCCCGTGTTGGAAGGCACTTCAGAGGATCATCTGACCACAGCTTTTGTGAAATCATTACTTGCAGCTATTCAGAAGCCCATCTGGCCATGGGCCTGGGCAGCTGGCTCTCAATGGTTCTGCTTGAGCAGGGGTTGGACCAGACTGTCTCCAGGGCTCCCTGTGAGCTTCAGCTGTTCTGTCATTCTGTGATTAGGGCTGATCTAGTCAACACAAGTAATTAGTCAAGAAAAATTTTCTGCTTTTGTATAGCTTATGGCCAGTAATTGTTTTGTTAAGTAGTGTCAGTTTTATGTAGAAACTTAACTTCAAGGGAGATGTAAATCTGGGTATTGGCTTTGGCAGACATTTCTTGGAGTCAGTCTCTGTGATTTTAATTTGAAGCACATGCAGAATTTTATACTAAACATTGATTTTTTTATTTTTTTTTTTGCCGTTGCAGGCTGTACCTTCCCTGTACCCAAACACTATAATGCAATCAGTTATAAACACTTGGGTTAAATCATCCAATTCAGCCATACTGCAGAACAGAACAGTCAAAGAAATACTGTGGGGATACGTAGATCCGTTCCTAGACAGTATCCCCTTCCCTGGTGTGAAGTCATTTGTGGGAGTCTTCTACCCAGTAAGTGAAACCAATGAGGAGGCAATGCCTTCAGTTATCATTCTGTGAATAAAACTTAAGAAAGCTGCTCTGAGGAAGCCAATGCTGTAAATTTGTTCAATATTTCTAACTGTTATTCCTTCTTGTTGCATCTGTTGCAGTATAATGGGACAACTGATGGACCTTACAGTGTGTATACCGGGACAGAAGATATTACAAAAACAGCAATAATTGAAAGCTATAAAAACAAAAGGTATCATAGCATTGTAGGGTAAAAAAAAATATACATTTTCAAGGTATGGCTTTTAAAATTTGATTCACTAGAAGCTAAAGATAAATGGAAAAAAATTCAATGATTCAAAGGAGACAGGATCAAGCGTTGTCCTTAGCTAAACCATCACTTTCAGCTGTCAATAGTTCTGTTAGGAGCTTGGACTTAAGACAGCTATTGATTCTTTGATACAAGTATTTACTTCTGTTTTGCATTCTTAAGTAGATAGATTCCTTTTAACCTCTTCTAATGGATCCTGTAGTTTATCTGAATTAATGAACATCTCTATCCTTTGCCTTTGCTAATGGGTCAGGACATCCAGGAACAGTTATATTTGGTAATACAGGTAATCAAAGTACTTACATGGTAGAATCTACTACATGAAGCATGGCTTTTTTTTTTTTATCTTACAGGACTCTGTCGTACTGGAAAGGTCACTGTGATATGGTTAATGGCACAGGTGAGCCTATTAAAGCTTTTTAAAATTTCAACACTTTTCTTGGTATTTCAAGGAAATAATGAGATACAATATTTAAATTAACTACCGAGGGCTTTG
This sequence comes from Urocynchramus pylzowi, assembly GCA_013397555.1. Lineage (NCBI taxonomy): Eukaryota > Metazoa > Chordata > Aves > Passeriformes > Fringillidae > Urocynchramus > Urocynchramus pylzowi. Next base: position 426,815 of record VZRH01004490.1, on the reverse strand, counting down.
TCAGTTCTGTATTCTGTGTATTAAGTATCTATATATATGCAGACATACTACTACTATGATATATGCATATGTGTGTATCTATTAAAATATATGAATTATTTATTACTGCACATCATTTTATATATGCATGCACACAGCCTCTACATCTAGAGTAAATGTGGAAGAGAAACAAAATTATACAGTTCTCTTGTTTCTACTAATTATTTTCATACAACAATATAATTAAGATTCTTTTTCTTTGCTATAGTAGTTGAAAATTATCTTGGCATTTTAATAATGCACATTCATTTACACTGTTGAAAATTTAATTAAATGCACCAGAATGGATATCCTGATATATGAAAAGAAATTGAGGAAACAAAGGAGGAGGCTGTCAGATGAATGGCTTGTAGATCACTAGAAAATGAAAAGGGATGAAGAAGAAAAGTAGTTTAGACTGGGATGAATAGATTATGGACAAATACTTTGAATTTTCTTTTGGAATCCATAGGTAAACAGCTGAGTTGTTTAAGATACATTTGGTTGCAGCCTGAATTGCTGCTAGTAAAGTCCAGGGTAAGGAAGCAAAAAGGGCCTTTGCTTACCCTGAGTGTAAGCAAAGGTATCCACAGATGTTTAATTCAGCCGCGCAGTGAGATGTTCAGAGCTGCCCAAGCACACACCTGCATTTGCTCTGTCTTACCCCATCCTGAGGGCTGGGGGGTGACCCTGGTCTCGGGGCAGTACAAAGATGAGGGCCAGTCAGGGAATAGGGAGGGAGTGGCTCAGGGACATAGGAACAGACATAGGAACAGGGGAACGAGCCAATGGGGTCTAACAACTTTTTGAGGGAAGTTTCTTGTGTCTCCCTAAACTAGGGAATGTCCCCCAGTGTCTCCACAGCATTTGTTCAAGGTGATATTTTTCTTTTTGATTCGTGAAAGCATTGCTGTGAGGACAATGAGGACACCCCAATCTGTAGAGCTGAGGCTGGCAGGTGTCTCAGTGGAGGCTATTGCAGAAAGCTCCAGACCTTCAGTAAATGAAGGCTTTTGTGTTGGGTTGTTTTGTTTGGATTTTTCTCCCTCCATTTTCCATCCTGCTTTACCTGACATAGATAACTTTCCTTTTAACCCAGAGTGTGCAACAAGGTATTTTGAAGTATCTAAAATATACCACAAGAATCTGATTTTCTAAAATTCTGTGAGCCACGAAGGATTAGTTCCTTTTTAAACTATGTAATTAATTTTATAAGAAACAATATTTTCTTACATTCTAGGACTTCCCCTCTTTCTTATGGGGCCAGGCATCTGGTTTTTTTAGCCAGGGTCAGCATTGTTATTCTGTAATTGATGCTAATGCAGCTAACTAATTAAGTGCTCCAGTACAGTGAAAATGAGCTTTTACTTGTGAGCAAAGTTTGCTGCACAGTTCACAAGGTCATTCAGTGTGACATTGCTGTATTTGGAGATGTAACAGGTTTAAAAATCTTGTAAGTGAGAATTCTACCTTATCTTGTAAGCTTTCACATGAAAGCTCAACATGTATAGTATAAGAAATTACATAGATAAAAATATAAACCAGTATATTTGTATGGAGCTTGACAGGACTCCATGTTTGCCAACCTTACAAGAATGCCAAGATTTAGAAACAGAGTGTGTGTTTAGGGTGATCTTGAATGTTTGAAAAAAAAGTGCTTCTGTCAGCAGTGGGCAAGTGGCAGTATGTAATTTAGCCTTCGTGCTCTTGCCAGCGGGATTCAGAGATATTGCAGATGTTTGCAATTGTTTGGTTATGGCTGCTGCCTAAGAAACTAAACAGAAATTGTCACAAAAACCAACAAATTTACTGGTTAAAGGCTTGTTACAACACCTTAATTGGGAAAATGGCAGAGGCTCCTCTTACATAACTCTGGGTGCTTGCAATGCAGAAATGCAATTCTGAGCGTCTGCACTCTTTTAGAGCAAGTGGAGAGAAACAACACCAAAGTGCTACTCCTCTGACTTATTTTGCATATCTACCATGGGGTGAGGTGCTCTAGATGTGTCTTCCTCCTCTCCATTAGTTCTAGAAGGATCTCAGCTTAGAGACCCACTTGAGCAATCTTTAGTGGAAAAAGTTTAGCATAGATTATTAAATAGACAGTGTTGAAGGCTAGAGCTATGTTTCTTGTAAGCACTGTGTCAAAACTGCAGGTGACTCAAGCATCTCCAGGAAGGTTTAGGTCTAGAAACCTAGGTGCATAAACTTTGAAGCAATGGCAACAGGTTTTTGGCTTCATATTAAGCAGTTTTGTTGTTTTGCTTTTTTTTTCATATTCTCTATTTTAAATGGCTTGATCATATAGCTTCAAATCTGGAGGTGAAAAAAAAGCTGCTATATCTTGGCTCACTTTCAAAAACAATCACATGTTATCTGTGAAGGGCCTGTCAATGTGCAATAACTTACATAAACATTTTCCCCACAAATGACTCATATTGTTTACTTTCGTCACAGCTTTACGGGAAAGTAACAACTGAATATTGAGCTAGAAATTAAATCATGTCTTCTAAGCAGACTTGCTTTCAAGCTCTTGTTTTGTTTTATTCACAGATGGAGCATCCTTCCCACCCTTTGTTAAGAAGGATCAGGTACTACGCTTCTTCTCCTCTGACATTTGCAGGTAGGCTGCCCCCTTCCTGGAGTGTTCACACCCAAGTGTGCCACTGAGTGCTCTTTGTTTCCAGAGGGTGGCTGCAGGGGCTGTGCTTGGGCTCAGGTCAATCAGGAAGTGCAAAATAAACTTTTCATCTAAAATACAAGTAAGGTTTGGGAGCTGTGCTCATGATTCGACCGCTTTTATGTCAAGTAGCATGCTAATATAATGTACTTTATTTCAGCCAGTTACAGATGTATATTCAGGAAAATGTGACATTGTGAGCTGCTAGAGATCTTTAAAAGGCACTGAGAGCCACAGGGTTCAAAGTCATGAACTTATTCTAAGACCAGGACCCAGCTTGCTTGGTCTGAGAAGGTAACAGGTACAGCAGGGTCCAGTTAGGTCCATCTTTGGCACGTCTGGAAAAAATCATTTATGCTGAACAGTGTTTACTGTCATTCAATAGATACTTAAAATTGTTTTCTCACAGGATATTTTTACATATTTTATTTTTATGTATTTACAAACAAATAAGCCTGCTTAATACATCCCATGCTGATGACTTTTAAGCCTGCTGCTTCTGCTGGGCTATCCAGTGTCTCCAGGTTCTCCAGTGGGATCACTGAAAGAAATACTAAAGATTTAAAGTGCATCACAGTGTATTTATTTTGGGAGGTTCAAACCCTTTATTTATTTTGCTGCCTGGAAACAGATGCTTCCTTTTTACTAGGTTTAAAGTGGGTCATTTGCTTTGCAGAGTGTTTTTTTTTTAAGATCAGTGTTTTTACATGAAGTTAAAGGTTTGTTTGGTTTTTTTTTTTTGTGAAGCAATTTTATTCACAAACTGGAAAACATTTCCCAATTCATAGAAAATGGACTTCTATGCAGGGGGGAAATGATAAAATTCTTTGGATTGATTGCACACAGAGTTTGAGAGATCCCTCTGGCCATTTAATTCTCACAATTCATGAACAGTAAAGGACAATAAGAATTGTCCAAAGGTCCTGCAGAAGCAGGGTCAGGAAAAATTGTTCTGTCCATGTTGCAAATCCCTTCTTTTGCTTGGCTGCAATACAAAGTGTTGGTGTCCTGGTTACATTACTGTGCAGCACCCATATATCTCTGTATCAGCTAATACTGAATTAGCAAAAAGAAGCTTAAGTAATGTTCTGATTCATATGCAACAGAATAAGGTTATATGGAAGATGTTATCTGCATCACAAAGCTTAGATTACCATAAGGTCAGCAAAAAACTATATCAGAGATGCTTTATATGGATAAACATCTCTACTGTAATCCAGAAACTTTCAAAAACCTCATAATGATTGCAGGTGTAGCTGTGTGTAGGGAAAAGACATCTCAATTAATTTGTTAGCTTTGTCTATATTGTTTATCATTAGTATTTGAATTTTTTTTCTGTTGTTTTGTGTATTGTCATGTTCACTACTGAACTTGTACATCCTTTAGTGAAGGGGTGGAATATTCTCCATTACAGAGGAGCACCTCTACAATTTGCTGAACAGTGTGGCAGGAGCCTGGACATTGGGTCCCTGGGGGAATTGTTTCTTTTAAGAGAGAGGCAGCTGGGGAGATCCTTCAGGAGCATTGCCACGAATTTAGACTTTTAATCCAAAAGGCTGAAACACATTTCTCCTCTTTTGTGTTCAGATCAATCTATGGAGTTTTCCACAGCCAGCAGGTTGTGAAGGGAATCACACTGTATCGCTTCGTGGTTCCTCGGGAAGCATTTGCATCACCAACTGAAGTCGCAGACAATTATTGCTTCTGTACGGATCTAGAAATATCAGAGAACTGCACCTTAGCTGGAGTCCTGGACATCAGTGCCTGCAAAGCAAGTATGGTGGTGACACAGTACTGCCACACAAGCCATTTAACTGGGGACAAGTCACTTTTCCTGTAGCTGAGGTGTTACTCTGATATCCAGGATGTTTGCGTGTGGATTCTTCCACAGGTTGCTTGTGAGACCCCTCACATTTCTGCAGCCTCATTGCCCAGAATGAGGACTGTGATATTTCTGTATTTTGCATAGTGCTATGCAAAGCTGGGATACCATGGATTGTGTACTGAAACTGCAGGAATGTGTGTAGAGAAAGGAAAGGAGGGGCACTGTGTAAAATCCAGAGATAGTCCTGCAGCTTGTGTCTGTGCCAATTCACACACATGGCAGGGGTGGCTATGTCCACAATTGTATGTATGTACAGAGACAATAGTGGCTTAGTGTGGTGTTGGTAAATTAAATATATACTGAGTCTGCATTTGGTGCAGAGTGAACTGTGAGAGGTCCCTTCAGGCTAAAACAAGATCATGAAGGTGGGCAGGGACAGTGGCAGTCATGTCCTCACCTCAGCATGAAGCTGGGAGCACTGCCAGCTCCACAGTCTAGACACAAGACAAGCAGGATTTGTAACTGCAGTTTATTTCACTATGCAAATTTTCCTCGTGACAACAAATAAATCACAAAAATGCTTGAATTTTGGGATTTTTTTGGTTTGGGTTTGGGCTTTTTGGTTTTCTTTTTGGGTGGTGGGGCTAGACTTTTAACATTTTTTGTCAGGATTTTATATCTATATAGCAAAACTGTGTTTAGGAAATGACCTGTGAAGATGAGTGCCAAAGCAAGGCTTAATGATTCAAGAGAGTTTGTTTTTTTGGTTTTTTTTTCAACAGAAAGACCAGTATATATCTCTCTTCCTCATTTTCTTCATGCAAGTGACTCTATATTGCATAATGTGGAAGGCCTGAGCCCAAATGAAAAGGAGCATGAGACATACCTAGACATAGAGCCTGTAAGTCCATGTATTTGATACCTGTACCTTGGGAAACTTGCAATGTTTAAATTTAATAGTAGTAGAGTTGGCCTTTTACCAGAGGGACAAACAGAAGATGCAATATTTCCATGCTTGCTTTTCTAAGGTCTGCTCTCAAAGTGGCATGGTTTCAGCAGGGGAAATTTAGAGCAGAATTTTATCTCATTCTGACCTTCAAAGTTTGGAAAATCTGTTTTGATTTTTGCTTATTGGGAATATAGGATTGAATAGATTCTGCAAACTGTGAAGTATGTTGTAGCTTTTCTATGATCTTCAGGTACTTTGAGAAAATTATATTATATAAAACTTCTGTTTCCTCTACACCTAGTTTTTTTGTTTGTTTGTTTGTTTGTTTTTGTTTTGTTTGTTTTTTCTTTTTGTAAATCTATAACTAGCCATTTTTTTTGATAATTACTATCTCAATTGAAACTAAATAAACATAGATGAGTTTATTTTTTATTGCTAGATCTCTGAAGAGTCTGATTTAAATAGACCTAATTTAAGTCTTTGTGACTTGAATTGCCCAGCAGATCTCCCAAACAGAATGAATTTATTTTGACTTCTTAAAAATTTACCTCTATTTCTGTTTCGGTGATTCAGATCTTTAAGTGTACTTTGGTAAGTACAATTCAAGACTCAGATCTAAGATTCAGATTTTTACGTGTACTTACCAAAGTTCTCTGAATTGTATGATGAACTCAAAGGTTCCAAAATTCTATTTTGCTCTTACTTTGAACAAAAAAGTAAAATTAATAATTTCTCACTAAAAATAGACAATTAAGCTATGTAACTTCAATGAGGAGAAATGAAATTAAGTCTTTGTTTCACCTTATTTGAAATAGAGACATCAACCAGATTTTCCTAAATATTACACAAAATATTCAAGAATCATAGCCTTTTTTTTGTGAAAGGCAGAGAGCAAAAGAAAGATATGAAGAAAAGATTTGACCTTTGTACACATCTGTTTGTCCTGGTATGAAAGGTTTGTTTTCAGCCCTATGCAAGTTAAATATCCTTCATTTTGAAAAAGAAAATTTAGCTGATTTTTGGTAGAAAAAAAACCCTGAGAAATATCTTTATATGAAATATGCCATGACTGATTTAGCAGTTTTTAACTTTGTCTTCAGGTTTAAACATAAATTACAAAAGTAACTATGGTAAAGCCACAAAATTAGAACTTCTATGAGAAATAAGAAACCCTTAGAAACATTACCATTTCATAAAAATGAATCCTTCAAACCATAAGGAAAAAATAATCCCAAAGTGTTTTTTGACACAGTCCATATATAGACTTTGGTGTCTAATTAATAAATTTAAATTAATGTCTTGTTGGATGTTTTTCACTGGTTTTAGGTGACTGGTTTTACACTACGATTTGCAAAAAGGCTGCAAGTAAACCTCCTTGTGAGGCCTTCAGGAAGAATTGAGTAAGTGCTGCTACTTTTTTTTTTGTTTTTAAAGAATTTTTTAAGTGGGCTGATTGATCTATGAGAGCATCAGTAGAAATGTCTTGGAGAACATTTCTAGGAATGAAAATACTTCCCCAAAGCTTGTTCTGAGTAAATCTTCCTGAGCAGGACACTGCCCAAGTATTTTAACACACATTTGATTTCCCTACAGAAGCTTACAAGGCAAAATGTTCTTAGAATTAACATTCATATAAAAACCAAATGGGGCCATGAGGATGAACAAAAAGTCAAACTGTATTTTCTGTAATAAATCCAATGAGAATTTATGTGTTCCCTGTCACTAGATGGTTTTATCACAAGGGTAAATGGGTCTCTAGTTGTTGGTTTTTTTTTTTTCCTCTTAATTGGCCCAAATGTACATGGATGAACATGCCTTTGGCATCTTGTACATATGAACACCCCACAGGTCTTCAACTCTCTCTGTGTCTGACTGCCCATATACAGAAGATTAGACAGGAAAAGATGGTTGCCCCACATGTAAAATTGTTGTTATTAATTGTATTTTCGTTTGTTTTGTGTTTTTTTTCTCTCCAAAAGTCTATTTTAAAGGTATATCTGGAAACCAGAAATATAGAGGAGAAGAAAAATGTTTAAGTGGAGAGTGGGCTTATGTAGCAATCTGAAATTAACATGCTGTACTTTTTTTTCTTATTTCAGACCTTTAAAAAAAGTTAAAAAACCCTATGTGTTCCCTGTTCTTTGGCTAAATGAGGTTAGTATATTTTATGTCTATTCATATTTTCTGTTTTGAAATAAGCAAACAAATAAACAAAAAAACTCCCTAGCTTTTTCAGTCCTGGTGCCCTGAAACTGGGTAATCAAACTCACGCTGTGATTTGCACCACAGCAAGAGTATATTCAGCAAATGAGATCTTCCATATGTACCTTTCACTGATGTTTTTCTTGCACTGTTTCAGTCTGCTGTTATTGGGGATGAGAAAGCAGAGATGTTCAGAACTAAAATCTCCGGTCGGCTCCAGCTGCTGAGCATGCTGCAGATGGCATTGATGATCGGAGGCTCTGTGCTCTTCCTGGCCTTCATGGGGTCCTATTTCATATGCAGGTCAAAGAAATTAAAATAAGTAAGTAAGCCCTTAACAGCTCAGTCCTCAGCAGTGACTTCTCCTCAGGGTTTCAAGAGTTCAGAATCATTGCCTATTTCGCTGTTCTTTTTTTTTTTTTTACATGCTAGAAAATTCAGTAGTTGTTCTGTAGGAAATCATCCAGATAATTGGCCTAATATTTTCAATTTCTCTTCCCATCCTAATTTTTCAGGATGCTCTTAACTCAGGGGAGGTCATTGGGTACTATATCAGAAGAGCAACATTTTTGTTTTGTTGTGATTTCTTTAAAATTGACACTTTGTACAAGACTGTTAAACTGCTGAGAAATGTCCTCTAGCACCTTTCTGAGACAGAGGCCACACAGCTGCAGATTGCTGTGCACTCCCAGGACATCCCCCTGTCTGAGGTCCAGAGAACCCCCCTGTAAACTTTTTATTGAGTGCTGGTTTCTCACTTCTTTCTCTCAGTTGTGCATCACTGTAGTGTCAGTCTGAGCACCTCCTGGACATACCTAGCCCACAGAGGCAAACACACTCCCATCAGGGCAGACTGACCAAGTGGTGGATTAATGTGCTGATACCTGGGGAAGCAAACACATTTCAGGAGTTATTTAAAAGAAATGCAGAGATATGCACACTATGGTGGAAAGTATGCTGTACTAAAGAGGTATTCTTAAGCTGAAGACTTGCCTCACCATATGCTGAATTCTGATTTTATTTCACTACAGGTGAAAAGACTTCAGAGGCAGTCAATGTTTAATTGAAATTTCAGCTAAGCAGCTTGTTAAAATTCAGAGACAAAAGGTATGATTCAAGGCACAGTCAATTCGTGTGCTATGGAATTCAACATGTTTTTCCGTTTTGAGAAGACCAGCTTACTAACTCAAATAAGCTGATGTTTTCGAAGGTCCACACTTCTGACATCACTAAAGAGGCCACTGTGGAAACTACACTATCAAAAGACTTTATTTGAACTTGTTATACATTTTAAATTGCATTCAAGCAGACTGAAGTTGAGGTGCAGTTGGATTTTAGTCCACCTTCTGCCATTTATGCAACTTGCTACTCATTTTCTTCTGGATTCGCAAGAAAAATGAAAGCCGCTTGCTGATGTTCCGTCTCTGAGCACAGGCTGGGAATGACAACAATTTGGAGCTCATGCTGTGCTCTAGCTGCTCTCCTTGCAATATTTCTCTTTGTTCCTTCAAGGAATGGAAGCTGCTGCAATAGAACTGCTCTCTGTCCTCTGTTCAGGGATGTGAATTGCATTGAATGTGAAGTTAATTATGTAAAGCTACTAACTGTAATACATGAACTTTATAAAAGACTTACTAAAATATGTGGTTCATACATTTTATATGGAGATGGCTCATAGATACACCACAGTCATCAATAGGCTGATGGAGCTCATTGGCATTTGGCTCCACAGCTGTTTATTAATGTGAGCCACTCCCTAACTCCCCACCTGCTCCACTGCTCTTCCTGTTGTCTCCTGTGAGCTTTTATTTCTGGCTCTTGTTTGAGCACCAGCCTCTGCACTGCCCTAAGCCCACTTGGCCCAATGCCCCCCTTGGAGAATGATCTGTCACCTGATAGGCCAAGAGAAAATATTCCAAAATGCTTCAGAGACAGGAAAGACCAAGTTAAGATTTTTGATCAAACATCAGAGGGTTCCACTTGCTATAGAAGCACACAAATGGAAACAGGTAGCCCAAATTACTTACTGATGAACCACCTGCCACAAGGAAATTTGTGCAACCATTTTTTTAATGAGGTGCATCAACTTGTAGACAGGTAGCAAACACTGACATCTCCATAAAAGTTGACTTTTTAATTTGATTTGAATGCTGTATTTTATTCTGAGAGTAAATGGGGCAAATACAGAGCGTTGTAGGGTCTCTTCTTTTTCCAAGGTTTCAATCAATTCGGAACAAGAGCCTAAGTTCAGCATTTTCTAAGATCTCTTTTTGGATCTTTTATCCTCTTACTTAAGAGCTGCAAAGAAAAAGGGAAATCAAACATGATTAGCCTCTTAAATCCTGCTGTTTGGAAACAATGCTCCAATGGTCTTTAAACCAGAAAGGTTCACCTTGCTAATAAAGTACAATGTCTTTGGCTGGGTATCTTTATTAAGGTGTTTTTACCTTTGGAAATAAAGGGAAAATCCAACTGACTATAATGCTGGTGGTTTATTCCATTGTTCCTCATGGACAAAGTTTTGTAGCTATCAGTAGAGCTGATGAGTCACGGGAATCCCAAGACATTATTCTTGAAGGTGAGGTCTGTGAGGTACAAGGCTGCACTCTCCTACCAGCTGTGAGCTGGAACTGCCAGCTACCAGGGCAGCTGGTGGGACACTGGAGGGAAGGGCTGCTCTCAGCCCATCTATTTGATTACTCATGGTGCTGGCTAGTCAATGAAAAACACCTTTTTCTCATATCCAAATTATTGCTGGTGTCATATGCTCTGTTCCCATATTAGTCTGGGGACAATTTGACACAACTGAAGCCATCCCTAGAGTCCTATGGACTGGTCAAAAAAGTATGAGGACAGCTGAAGTCATTAAGCCACATTTCCTCTGAGACAAACACAGCTCTGCTGTGGTTCAAGGTCTGACACCAGCTTTTTATGATAAAATGTCTTTTGTGTCAGGATCTAACATGAAGGAAACAACAGCACTGCTCCTGTAGTTTTTGATATGCTAACATTTCAACTTCATTTTATTTGACTTAAAGTACATTGTCAGTAAATTAGTGTTTGCTTTACTGGTGTTATTTAGTGCTATGTAGTGCTCCAGCAGAAGTGATCCAGCAAGTCAGGCCATGATTTTAAATGTCTCAGGGCCAAATTTTATATGGACAAAGGTATATGTTTGTCCATATGCATAATCTCATTGATCTCAATGCAGGTTTGGGCTTTTAAACTATGTCCAGCACCTACACTGCACTTGAATTGTAATTTGTAGTTACTTTATCCAAAGCATCAGTTACAGATATTGTTAATTCATGATACTAAGGTTAATGTTAAGTATTTACATTTGTTCAAACAGTGCAGGGTAAACTTTCATTAGAAACACTAATGAAAATACAAATAAAATAAAGCTCAATTATTTTTTTCTGATATCCTTATGTTTAATTGTAAATAAAGCCTTCTGTGTTGAATAATGAAGTTCTTGTGTCTCTTTTCTTGGTATTTTGGTGTATGTTTTCTTTTTCTAGAAAACTACTTTTGGAAATTGATGAATAACTGAGGCTATGGCTTAACCTTGCTAAATCATTTTACTCAGGCACATGGCAGCTTCCTAGAAGGGCATGTTGCTGTGTGATACATCAGAAACATCAGAGGCATACAACATTCATTGTCTCTGTTGGTCAGAACCCAGTGGTAAATAACACCAACGTTGTGCATTTGATCTCCATGTGTGGGCAATTCACTTGAAAGCTGGATTCAGTGATCCTTGGGGGTCCCTTCCACCTCAGAATATTCTGATTCTGTGGTTTATGTTCTGGATGACAAAAAGGAGAAGACTTGGTGGAAGAAGGTGAGCACCAGCATGCCTAAACTGAAGCAATTCTAAAAGAAACCCAGGAAGCCAAGCTCGGAGAGAGGGCTGTTTTCAATCCCTTGAGCTGGCTGTGTTGGCAGGCTGGTGTTAGCACATCCAGCTGCACATTACAACACCATTTCCTGGCTCTGCTGGCCCAGCAGGTTGGGTGTCAGGCCAGACTGGCTATGCTCATGCCTCACGTTCCCCACCCACCCCAGGTCCTTATGTATGAAAATTGCTCGTGAAAGTCAGATCTGACCAAAGATCTAACAGCCCACACATTTACACCTCAGAGCAGGTGTGCCAGCTCTTGATGTCTGACTTTAATTATGCATTCAAAGCATGTGTTAAAACCTGTTCTTCCCACCTAGCCTAACACTGTCTGTTAAGGTAATAAAACATGCTACTATACCCTGAAAAAGAAAGAAAATTAATGCCTTCTATGTTCTTTTAACTGTAAAAGTAGGGAAGGGCTTGTTTTATTCACAAGTCTACACATCAGAATAATAAAAAAATGAATTTAATAAATAGTAAAATATGCTTACAGCTTCTTTTTTTTTTCCCTCAGTAGCCATATAAAACCAGAAACCAGAAAGACAAATGACTTGCACATACCAAATGCAAGCTGCATTGATAAATAAATGCTATTCATTTTTCATTCTCTGTTCCCTCTTTGCCTATCAGTTGGCCCTGATGCTCAGTGGTTTCACCCTCTCCCAGCAGTGCCTGAAGCTGGAAGGGATTTACAGCCCACCCGGGCAACACCAGGCTGGGACTGTACTCACTTCTATTTTGTAGGAATAGAAACCAAATGCTTTGCAGCAGGCGCCACCCAAAGGGCATCCAGGTTTTCACAAGTTCTCTTGCTTCACCTCAGCCTAGGCAGTCAAAAATTGTGCTGGCTATAATGAAGTTTTGCTACCTCTGCGAGATAACATCCCCAGATACAATTACAACACTTTTAAAGCAGTACAACAAAAAAAAAATGCCTTAATAAGTGTCTGCTAGATGACAGATTGTTGAAGGCAGCTCTAAGACAGATTTTAATGACCATTAATTTTCTGTAGTGTTTTACTAAAACCAGGGTTTCCTTTATGTTCTATGAATTGGTGTTCTTACAAAATACATGGTTGATATAAGTAAGGCCACCCAGAGTTTCCAGGACTCTACTTCTTGCCCAGCATTCTTTGTGTGGCACCAAGAATTTGTGGAGAAATCAGGAATTACACAGAGCTCTGTGTGTGCTCTTTCATGTGACTTAGATTTGCAATTTTAACTTAACAAGAAGATCTGTGTGTAGGACTGGGAAAATCACATTTTTGCCCTTACTTTGCCCTCATAATTTTTCCAACTGGAAAGCCCCCATGTGAATGCTTCTGAAGTTAAATTTCTTGATTGACACTTTCATGATAGGAGCTAAACCCAGCAGCAGAGGGTAAAAGCTTGCTGGAGGTGCAGGTACTCTTGGGTACAACATTTCCTCTGTTTTTACCAGAAATGTGGAAGCATTTCCTTTTCCATGCATTCACTCCACAGGTGTAACTATCTTTATGCTGGTCAAACACTGGGTCTGTTTACTACAATCAGAAGTTATCACTGCAATGAAAGCACCCCTCCACAAACACACACTGTTGTGGTGGGAGCTACATTTTATTCTGCAGTCTAGACAAGCTCAGCCTGCTTGTCTTCAGCAGGAGAAAATGAAGAACACTTTGACATTCACAGAGTCACTCTGACAGAAAACAAGGAGAAAAAGGTTACCAGAAGCCACTAAATATTTCCATTTTTCCTATGAGTAGTGGGAATGCATTAAGAAAGAACTTCTGGCAAAGCATATACTTTAATTCAATGAAAAGTCAGTGCAGTTAAGAGCTTAATTCAGGAAATCTGTTTCAGTAGACATCTAATCTTCCAGGCAGCAGACAAAGACTTCCCTGAGCACCCAGGAGCATCACCTGCTTTGCTGAATTGTGCATACATGTCATCTTGGTACAGTCTTGTACAAGTCTAATAGAGTTACATGATTTTTCTAGCAGAAAGAATAAGTTAATGGCCAGAGGCATCAGCCAGAATGTGGAATATGTGCATTCCAAAAGCTCATATTCTGATGTGAATCCATTTGGATTACACTAACTCAGATGAAGAATATGCTGTGGTGGAGGTTATTCCTTCATATGAAGCTAAGGTCCTAGAAGAAGATGATTTTTAATCTGCCAAGATGAAGGGGGTTTTAGCTCTGTTTGGATACTGGTTGAGAGATAGAGGACTCTTTTTGCTAGTTTTACCTCTTACTGGGTTAGAATNGGTTGAGAGATAGAGGACTCTTTTTTACCTCTTACTGGGTTAGAAACAGAAGCAGTCAAAAACCTAGAGCCAGAAACTCTTGATCTCCCTTTCTATCCTGGTGCAAAACCTCTTAAAACAAGTGCTAATGCATCTTCTCCTCAAGGAAGGAGAAAGGTGGAACAGTTTTTGAAGTTTAGATGATCTATTTCTTAGAACACCAGATTTTATGAATACAAATGAAACCCCAGATTTTACCCTTTTTTTCATCTGAATTCCTTTCTGGAGCCAGGCACCTCCTAGGCATTGGAGAACCACCTATCAAAGCATTTAAGTACTTCTGTTAAAGGCTGCTTTCACCCCAAAGAGGGTGCTCTGCCTGGAATTCCTGAGTGAAGAGGCTGGTGGCCCCTGAAATTTTACACTAAAATAAGGAAAGGCAAACATACACAGATGGTTTAGCATGGCAATGCCTCATGCCACTGTGAAAACTTTCAAGATTGTATTTAACTCAAACTCATCTGGTAAGAGAGTCCTGCAGGGCTTACTTCACTGCTTCAGGAACATGAATGGTCAGTGGCCCTAGCTGTGGTGGTAGAGGTCAGCTCACACCACATCAAGGCCTCCCAGATAGCAAATGAAAGCCATTATTCCCTAATGTCTAATATCTCATTATTTACTAAAAGCTGAAATTTGAATCTTATTAACATTTTCACGAAGGATTGAGACAGAACAAGTCAAACAGACATCTGAGTTTAAACCATTTATGAGTGGCTCTACCTTGAATTAGTACATTTGAGTTTGTGTTTCAATCTCTCAAATGCAGCATACAGTGGAGACAATTTAGGCAAGTACCTCTGATCAATCAGATCTGATGAAGACCTGTTACATAGGTTTATGAGTGCTTAAATTTTTGACAAGGGGTTAAATTCACCTATTTGGTCATCAACTCTGGAAGACCAGAAGTTCTCAGTATTGCACAAAGGATGATGAAATATGTTTACAGGCACAGATATATATTTATGGTGTCCATAACTCATGGTATACTGAAAGTGTAACAGCAACTCTTCTGAAACAAAACCCAAAGAGGTATAGGAGGTGGAGGGACTACAAGAAATGACAGGGCTCCCTTCAGATGAGTATCCTTTTCAGGACATCTTTTCCAGAAAAGCATTGCCTGTAAATATTATTTTCCAAGTAACTGCTGTTATATGTTATCTTGCTATTGTGCCATTGCCTTCCTCCCCTCATTCTGCTAAAAGAGCTGGCTGAGATGTGCTTCAGTCTGCAACAGATTTTACAGCTCTAATTGGTTGCTGAGCCTTGTGTGTGTACATTACTGGGAAATGCTAATTGTCTATTTCAGCAACTCATCTACTCTGCTCTACCTTCTCACTAATATATGGCTTTAAAGTAAAAATTGCAAAAATACCCAACTAAATAATTCAGGAGAAGTTTTCTATTAACTTCTCTTGCTAATCTCTTCTGTGTTTTTTGTTTTATTTTTCACAGTCACTTCTTGAATATTCCAAAACAGTGTTTTGGAAGAAATGCTCTCTTGCAGCCTGAAACCCTGAATATCATGGCTAGATAAAAAAAGTCATATTTTACTGTTTTGAAATTGTTTAGTATTTTTGTCCTCCATGTCAGACAGGACCAGATGGCTACAAGATGGACCCACTGCTGGCCAAGGCCCAAGTCATCAGCAATAGTGGTAGTGCCTCTAGGATAACATAGTAAAGAAGGGGGGAAAGTTGCTGTGCAGAAGAAATTGCAGCTGGAGAGAGGAGTGGGAATATCTGAGAGAAGCAGCCCTGCAGGCACCCAGGTCAGTGCAGGAGGAGGGGCAGGAGGTGCTCCGGGTGCCAGAGCAGATTCCCCTGCAGCCCCTGAGCAGCCCCTGGTGAGGCAGCTGTGCCCTCATCACCTGCAGTGTAGAAGAACCCATGCCAGAGCACGTGGATGCCCAAAGGAGGCTGTGGCATTGTGGGAAGCCCACAGGGGAGCAGGTTTGCTGGCAGTTTGTGCCCTGCTGTAGCATTGTGCTCCTGAAGGACTTCAGCCCATGGAAGGGATACATGCTGGAGCAGTTCATGAAGAACTGCAGCCTGAGGGAAGGACCCACACTGGAGAACTTCGTGGAGGGCTGTCTCCCGTGGGATAGAGCCCACCCTGGAGCAGGAGAAGACTCTGTGGAGTCCTTCCCCCAAGGAGGAAGAGGCAGCAGAGGCAACGTGTGAGGAGCTGACCACAACCTGCACTCCCTGTCCCCTTGTGCCACTTGCAGGATGGAAGTAGAGAGTTGTGAATAAAGATATGGTCAGTAAGAGGGGAGGGTTGGGGGACAGGTATTTTAAAGATTTGGGTTTATTTCTCATTTCCCTACTCTGATTTAATTGATAATATATTAAACATGTTTCCCTGAGTTAGGTTTGTTTTGCACAGGACAGTAACTGGTGGCTGATCTCTCCCTGCCCTTACCTTGACCCTTGAGCCCTTCATTCACCACATTTCCTCTCCCCTGCCCAGCTGGGCAGGGTAGGGATAGACTGGCTTTGGTAGGCAGCTGATGTCCAGCCACGATGGTCCACATGCATCCATGCAGCAAGGCCTGGGAATGCCACAGACCCAGCAGAAGTGGCAGAGAGCAATGCTTTACAACTCTCTGCATCACAGTTCGCAGTGGGGGAGTAATGTGCAAAATCTGGAGCACTCCCAAAGGCAAACAGTGAAAAATTTTGAATGAGAAATGAGAGTTCCATATTTGCATTCTATTTTCAAGGAAATACTGAGCTGAAATAGGAAACACTGTGCAAGTGTGCAACACCTGCAGCTTGTCCTTTCTGTATTTACAGGGACAGAGTACCGAGGACTCTTCCCTGAATTCTCCTGCATCCAGGAAAGGAAAATGAAAGAGCTGAGAGTTTCAAATTTCTTCTACTGTGTCCTCACAAAATTGATTTCGTCCTCCTTCAGAAAAAGAAGGAAGGAGCCTGGGAGTACTAGTAAGACTTTCTTTCTAGCATTGCATAATGATCGTCCAACCGAACATTTCTGAAGCCTCTGCTTCTTTTTTCCATTTGTTCAGTGCTGGGATTCTCAACTTCCCGTTTTCACCATGCAGTATCAGCGATGTTCACTAGATGGCAATCCAATATCTAGGCAGCCCCAAATTCTCCAAATATCCTGGAATAGCCTGTCCAGAACAGCTGACCCTGCACCGGTTTTTGGGTGGATACACTTGGGTGTGCTGAGCCTTCAGCTGAGGACCCTTTTATTTCACATTACCCCAGAGCATAAAAAATATGCATCACATTACTGCCTCACACAGTGTGGATGGTTGCAGCATTTCCATATGAGACAGATGTTACAGAGCCCTTACCATACCAAAGAGCATGAGCTCTCACTTTTCCTTCTTTTCTCCAGCCAAAAAACTCACCTGTTCCGATTTTCCCTGCTTCCTGGGGCTATAAGGACACCTGACCGTGATCACAAGCATTTTATCTCAGTTTTGCTAGAAATGCTGTTGTGTCTAGAAATGGCTCTGTATGGATTTATGTAATTTTGTATTTAAGATATTTGCTTAAATATGGATACAATATCCCTCTCATATATTCTGCTGTAAATGAAAGCTCTAACCATTAAATGATACATTGCCTTTATTGCAGGACATGTTTAGTTGCAGAGAAAGGAGGTTATGTTTCTATATTTTGTATATGGGAAGAACAAACATATTTACAAAAAATATATATAAATGGCTAGGTAGTTATAGGTTGGGAAAACATATGATAACAATATCCAGTTAATAAGATGCCCATGATAGCAGTCATGAATGACTGGGATTAAAAAAAAAAAACAAAAACAAAAAAACAAACAAACAAAAAAAAAGACAACAAAAACCAAAAAAACCCATGTTTTTTTGTTTTAAAGTTTGCAAACTTTACTTTTAGTCTGCCTTCAAAAATGTGTCTAGAGAATCTTCTGTAGGGTTTTCAGAGTAAGCAGTCTATGAGCCATTTCTGACCCTTGTTGTCAAAGCAACAGTTAAAGCCCTGGTGAGAAGCAACACCTCAGCAAACTGTAGAGGTCTAATAGAAATTATGATTAGACTACTGTTCACCTGTGGCCATTATTTATGGAAATAATGTATTTATCTATCTCTCTGTGTATTTTTAAAACCTAACATTTATGTACTTCACAGAGTTATGGAAATAGGATACCAGTCTCCTTTATTTAGAAAATTAGTTTTTGTCACACCTGCCTTTCACTGAAGAAAAATGAATTTTAAACATCCTTACCCATACAAGCTGAACTTGGCACAGAGATAATCTTGTGGGGACCTGGTACCAACCATAGTGAAGGCCTTTGTGCTGTTGTGCTTTAAATTATTTAGAAACTTGTATCCATTATCCAAATTAGCTCCACAAATGAGCTTTGCAGCAAGTCTTCCCTGATGGAAGCTCAGCACATGGCAGTTTATCTCCCTGATGAAGATAAGCTCCATGCTGGGTGCCTGAAGGGCAGGGAGGGCGTTCCCAGGTCTGAGGAGGTGGTGGTTTTAAAATGACAGATTTACAATGTGCATTACACTTTCTCCATTATTGGCTTTGCCAAAGGAGATTTCATGGGCAGCTGCCATGGTGTGAATTCACCTCCAGCTGCTGGCTCCCGAGGGAGCACACACAGCTGCTGATGTACAAACACTCTTTTGCTGCTTCTGTCCCGTCACTCTGCTTCCTCCAGCCCTCAGCAGTGGCTGCCATGGGGGTCTTCCAGCCAGGCACTGACAACCAGCAAAAAAAGACATATTGTGAAGCAGAAGTCATTGCACACATGACATCATTACTGCATACCCACATAAACAAGAACAAAAAGTAAAATTGCTTCACCTTGTACGAGGCTGGAACTCTCCATTACACCGTCTGCAAACACACCCATGACATCCTGTGCTACACCACACTCTCCTCACCCATTTCTTTGAATTGATAACCACCCATTGCTTTGATAATGACTCTAGCTCCCTGCACAACCTTACCTGGAATCCCCAGTTAAGCAGGATTGGACATTCAAAGTCACATGGCAGTGTGATAACAGAAACACATTTGGAAAGAAATAATGCATTATGTTCCTTTAGTTAGGTGTGGCCTCACACACTTGAGCAACTTTACCATCATAAATAAACAAAATTATACTGAATGCAATAGAGGAAAATATGCACAAACAAGTTTTTGGACATGATCTATATTTTCCCTGCATAATGCAGCCCCATATACAAGACTGATAATGTCTTTAGGTTCCCACCAGCCCCTCTGCTTAAAGAAACCTTGGTTTCAGTGAAAATATGTGTCTCCAGGGCTTTTCCACATGGAGTATTAGGGATTTATTCAGTGTGTGCCAACAGTTTAGCTACAGCATAGGGCAACATTTTGGCACAGAGTGCTGCAGAGTCTGAGATGGGCAGCATTGTGCTGGCAAAAAGTACAGCCATTTCCTGGTGATATCAATTTCTGAACATTACAGGATTAGGAAAAGGATTGGAAAAGAGTCACAGGTTTCTTGGCAGGACTGAGGCATTTTATAACTTTGCCACCAAAGGATAAAAACCCTTTACACCTTTTCTAGGCCATGGTCTCTGCTCTTGGTGGTTGCAGGTGGGACTCAGAGAGGGACTTCTCTCAGGCAGCAGCTCTGTCTTCTGCAGCTTAAACCTCCACGGGCAGGGCATTCATACCCAAATGTTCAGAGAGATCCAACTGCTGCAGCACTGCTTACATTTATGACTCCTAACAATTTCAGTGGACCTTAAACAACAGTTAGTCAGCTACCCCTGGACCCCAGGCCCAAGGCTGAGGTTGCTCTGGTTGTAATGAGCCATGAAAAATGTGAGCCCAGGGCAATGGATCAGAATGCCTACAGACACCCCCCCAGTCCAGAGAGCAGCTGAGGAGTAGAATCCAAACCTACCTACAATGGATGCCATTTAAACAGCACAGGCTTGGATGGCAAACCAGACATGAACTGCTTGGATGGCAAACCAGACATGAACTGCTGCATGTTATGACCTACTCTGACTGCAAGCAGAAGGCCCACCCCAGCTCCCAAAAATCCAATGGAAATTTTTCCTTTAGTGCAGTCAGTGTCAGTTCAAGACATTTGGCCTTGCTGGTAGGTTTCTTGCAAATGACAATTCATCCACTTTGTTCTGTTTCTGTGTCCAGAGATTTTGCTGCAAATGAGAAGCAGCAAGAATTTAGCAAAGTTGCAAATAATGCCTCCTAGTAAAAGATTTTGCTCTTTCTTTTATGCATTTTTCTACTGAAAATCAGTGGTTTTGTAGTCAAAAGTTAATAAACGTACCAGCTTTAAGCATCTGGAGAAATCATAGTCCAAAATAAATTGTATGTTTTATGTATTGTTTAGCTCTGGTGTGGTCACTTGATTCCTGAGGAATGAACACATTCTGTGTGTGTAGGACAAACTCTTCACCCTAAAAATGCAATCTAGCAAACACCAGCTGTCTAGGGTTTTAGCCAACAGAACAGGAGAACAAATAATAATAATAAAAAAAAGCTAGAAAGCTGTATTTACAGCTGCATTAACACTTAATAACATGAATTTCTTTCAGACTCAAGAACAAAACTGACCTTTAAGAGTAGCAAACTTGGAATATAAATGCAAAACATGGCCTGATTCTGAAAGCTCTGATAGAAAGCAGGTTTTATTCTTACAGTGCTTGTCAAGCCTTGGACTTGGAACCACAAAGCTCTTTGCAGAGCATTTCCAGGCAGACAATAAATCTGGCTGATTTATGCAGTTTGATATGACAGCATGGCTCGTGCAATTCTTTAAAGCAATGAAAATACTCCCTATACTGCAAGATTGTGTCACAGATAAAGGAGATCCCTCTTGCAAGGTTGTTTTTTTTTTTTTTTTCACAAGGATGCTAAGGGTATTGAAATGCTCCAGGCTCATGCACATATGGTCACTTATTGATTGACTCTGTAGATCCAGTTACAGCAAATGACATTATATGCTCTCCTCCCTAATTACTTAATGAAATCCCCTTGGGCTGCAACAATTTCCATATCAAAGTGGGTGGTTCATGCATAAATATAATGACTGGAGCTGAAGCAATTCTTTTAAAAGCAGTGGCATAAGGCCAAAGGCCATTTCCTACAATTAAATTAGGTAATTTAAAATCAAGTTTGATCAGGTGCTGTGGTCACAGAGGTGTGCTGGGTAGTCTGAGTTACTTTTCAGAAAGAACATTAAGTTTGTGTATCTCTCCTGTTGCAGTGGTCTGGAAGCTGGATAAGGTGGAGGAAGCAGTTCCTGGGAACAGATCCCCACCAATGGAGAGGTCAATGATCATTCATGTGTATCTGCTGAGCAACTTAGTGATCACTGCAGCCTTTCAGCTGTCCTGACCTGTGACTCCTGCCACTTCCCTCCCCTGCTGACTACAAGGAGGCCAACACTTGGGTTATCTGACCAGGGCCAAGAAAAGAGGCCTGGCCTGGGGTTGTCACAGTGCAATATAAAATAAGTAGCTCCACTCACAATATTTTCTGTGTTTAGGGCTGCCCAGCACAAGATAGAAAGTTTTGGGTTTTATCTGGGAATTAATCTTTTGTGTTGATCATGGGACCTGTCTTCAGGAGAACTGTCTCTTCAGTATGTTGCATCTCTCTCTGGGTGCCTAAGTCAAAACTCCTACTTGACCTGCTTTCTGGCCACAATCAGATAAGTGTCATCTGCCCACAGGTGAGCACAGCAGTCACCTAAGCTCTTAGAAGTTTTGAGGCTTTCCACAGCCGGTAACATTCTGATTAAAAAGTATGAATCTCCAGCTGTTCTCAGATTACATACAAGCCCGGATAAACACCTCCAGAGGAAGAATCCTCTCTGCCTCCCATTTCAATCACAGGTCACAGCCTAACTCAGATGCCAATTGCTTCCCATCCAGAAGAGATCTTATTTGCTTCTCTCAACCAGTTTGAGATCAAGTCTCTTGCAGTGGTATCTGAATATCTTGAGCTGCTGTTGTTTGGCTTTGCATGGGAAAAAAAGAAAGGAAAAAAGAAACTGCACAAGCCTCAGTAGCACATTGTTCAGGACTGTCACCTGACAGACAAACCAACACTGTTCTCTTTAGGCATTTAAAACCTCCCTCTTGTTCTGATGGCACTGAAAACCAGCCCAGAGCTTCCTTCTAGTCCATATTACACAGGGCAGCCCAGTGCTGTGGCCTGAGACTTGCTCAACACCTATTGCTCAGGAAGGAGGACTGACAGCAGCAAATCCTGAATGAATGAATCAATGACATCTGAATTCATGTGACACGTCCTTCTGCAATAATTTGAAACTTACTCCTGCAGAAAGTGTGTTAATGTTTATTTGAAAGCCCTTTGACCTCGTTGAGGTATTGTTTCCCTCAGCGTGTTGGGCAATAAACAGCTGTATCAATATTACCTTAACAGAAAAGTGTTTTCTCTGTGTCAATTCTCTTCTTTTTCTGTGTGTTTTCTCCAGCACATGGGTTGCAAAAAAATCTCTTTGTAAATTCAAATTTAAAACTGGAGGTGAAAGGGAACCTGCTGCTATTTTAGAAACCTGGAGCTACAGCCACAGGGAGTGGCTGAGCTGTGGTCAAGTTGCTCATGTGCCTGGAAATCACTGTGCAGGGGTAGGATGCTCCTGCAGGCTTTACAGCACTCAGCTAGCACACACCACCAAGTCCAAATCATCCTCCCAAAGCTAGTTATAAAATATCAGCAGTTGTTTGCTTACAAGCAGAATATGAGGACTGTATAGATATCCATTGTGTTTATTTGCTATAAATCCTTTTTCATCAGCTTGAATCCATTTTTTATCTTTGTGGAAAGGCCAGTATGCAATATGGGGTCAGTGGTGATAAGAGAAGCTGAAAATATTGGAGGTTAAATGTCCTTTGAGAGTTGCATTTTCATTTCAGCCGTTGCTATGTGTGTGTAGCTGTCCACAGACCAGAGTGTGAGATCTGGAATGACATACTCCTTTTGAATTGCAACCAATTTTCTGACCAGCCAAATGAAAATATAAATTCAGGCTATGCTCAACTGTGTCTGCAGCTCTGCCATATTAATTAAATTACATATGGACCCAAGTGACTTACAGGCAAACAAGCAAAATAAAACACAGAACCACCCTGCAAAGACAGTTAGAGAGATCAAGGGTCAGGATTTGTGGCAGCAAGAAAAATCAAGCTGCACAACTGGTAGAAATGCCTTTATTAAGGAAGACAAACCTTCAGAGGTACAAAGTCCTATTACACAGCCAAGCAGCTGTTACCTATGGCCATGGAAGGGATTTTTAAATTTACATTTCAAAAAATTTCATCCTTAAAACCAAAACACTGTTTAGTTAGCAGTGCACTGTTAATAGTTTCTAGTCCAGGACTGAACTGTAGAACTGGCTCATTTTACAATTTTGAAGTGTGGAGGTGCATTGTAAACCCAACTTTTAAGCAGTCTCTGGTCAGCAGTAAGAAGAATGTGAGCCATATGCTCGTTAATGCAATGCAGCGTGTTCTAGCACCATCTAGCCAACTTTAAAGGCAACTTCAGGGCAGCAAACAGGTCCCAACTGCCACAATTCATCAGACTGGCAGTGATGGTGTTGTTGGAGTTGATGGACTAAACAGCACAGTCTGTGTGTGTTACAAATTTGTCCATGTGCCTCCATTTGGTTTAGGACTGCATTCACTCCTGAAAAAACATGGTTCTTCCTACAGGGGAGAACATCCAGTGAAGAAACTGTTTAGCAACCTTACTAATCACCCAGAGGAGAGAAAATAATCCAGGGCTTTGGGGTGTGGAGATGATGGAGAGGAATAAAATTATCTCAGTTATGACAGAGATTTGTAAATAAAATCAGTGTCAGGGTGCATTTTAATTTCTACATAATGCCAGAATGTGTAGGAGATAATTTAATTCTAATTTTGGGGTTTGATTTTTTCTTAACGTTACTGAGACCATTTTTCTCCTTTTTTTTTTTTTTTTCCCCATGTATTTTGAATATTTTCTCATTACTGTGTGTGTAATAATCTAAATTTGTATATGGTAACTATGACCATAGTAACCTAAAATAAATAACACAGAAAATAAATGTTCTTCTCAGTGATTTGGAATGAATTTATGAAGAGAGTTTATAGATCACCCTTGACCAGGTGGTGAGAAAGATTTCCAATTCAGAAGACCCTGGACACAGGAAAAGGAGACTGAGCATGGTTCTTAGAAAGCTAAATCCCACAGGCCTTACTCAGCCCTCACTCATCCAAGCTGAGCAATGTCAGTAGGAATTTTCACTAGGAGCCTGGCTTAAGGAACTGAGAAAGGGACTGCATTGGACTGGGCTGCAATTTAATAAGTCTTCAAGGAAATGCTTGCTGGATCTTTCCTAGGATCTGTGGATAGGAATTGCTAGATTATGAATGCATTAGCCAAGGAGTTTATGACATTGCTTAAGACTCAGGGTATTTTAGCATGAACTGCCTTGACTTAAAGTCTGGTTCTTTCATGGAATATATATTTTCTGCTTTTTTTCCAGTATCGAAGTTTCAAATTGAAAGTATATTGCACCTTGTTTATTGAAATACAAGGGGGCAGCATGCTGTAAACTTTTAAGGAGCTATTCTCCCATCTTACATCTGAAAAAGGTCACTGCCAAGAATTATTTGCAAGTCAGAGTTCCTGGTTGCTGCACATGCCCTTCTTTGGGATGCTGGTATGACCCAACTCTGTGTAACTTAGTGCTCTGTCCTCATAGAGAGACTCAAAATAATGGCCTAGACCCAATGGTCGCTTTGCAAAATTCTGGTGATGAAAAGCAGCTGTGAATTGACTTAATCAACCAGTTAAATGGTGTTTATGCCTGTCTTAGCTTTCTGGGACAGCACAGAGTAGCTGGTAAATCGAAGGAGAGGCCCAGAGTTGCCAGTCTGAGGCAAAGGAAGGGGGACTGCAGCATTTGCTTCTCTTCCTGCACTAACATGCAAGGCAAAATCTGGTGTAAACAGAGCTGGGGGGGTGCAGCATCTGGCATGGCATGACACTGTCTGCCACACTCAGCTCTGCCTTCACAGCCAGGAACGGCTCAGCCAACAGCAGTTACTTCAGAGGTTTCCCTCAGAGGGAGATTTATTCTTGGCACCCCAACCTGAGTGCTCTCAAGGCAGGAAAGCTTGTACCATTTCCAAGATTTCTGCTGGCTGAATTTACAGTTGGCTGGAGGATACAGGGGAAGTTTCTGTTCAGCTTATATGGTTTTTGCCATCGTGTCGTTAGCTCCTTTCAAAATAACAGCTTGCCTTCTTGACAGGAATGAATAAACTGGCAAGGCAATTCCTTCTTTGTTAATCTCTAGCTGGTCTCCAGCAACACTAGAAAATGAACTGTCTCTAACTCCATGTGGGGCTCCTTGGCCTGTGTGTACTGCACCCCAACAGCCCCTCTGCAGGGAAGGGGGTGACTAGCATTCTCCAGAGGGCCAGGTGGCTACCAAATGGTACCAAACATTATTCCTTACTTCTGGATAGCTCAGCAGGCATGGTATTCTCTGCTTTAACCATTCCCTCATAGCTCAGACATCTCTAGCTGGAAGGTACAGCACAGGACAGATCCACGCACAGGAAAAACCCATTTACAAGTAAATATCATTAATCTTTCTAATCCTTAAAGAACTTGCAAAGGGAAGAAAACTTGTAAGCTTCTTATTGTTCCCTTTATGTGAAGGAGGCACCTGGATTTGTTGCTGTAATAATAAAAGTGATCTTTCTCTTCTGTGGCAAAAGCTTTTACCCCTCCAAAGAACACAATCTTAGAGAAAATTTTTGTGCTCGCTGGTTTGGATAGCTTGCACTAATTATTTTCATTATTAACCTGAGTTACAAAATAATTTCTCCTACAGGTAATTTAACTGAAGGTGCTTAATACTGGCAATCTGACAAATAGATCTATAACATAACATAACATAACATAACATAACATAACATAACATAACATAACATAACATAACATAACATAACAAACATAATATATGTTATAGATTTATAATAATAATATAATCTATATATAATATATTATATTATAGTATAATATAATCTATGGATATTTTAAATCTATATCTTTAGCTATATCTCAAGTTCCCCAAAACAAAGTCCTTTAGCTAGGATGCTTTTAGTGTCAGGTATGGAATAAAGAACACTCTGCAAGGTGTGCTGACAATAATAGAACAAAGTATTATTTTAAAGTTTCTGGAGTGTGAACATATACATGTAGCTAGTAGTTTAGTTCCAATCTTTCTTCTTAAGCTCAAAGGCTACAAACACCTTGGAGGGGTTTCATACTTGTTGTATTTTGTTTGCTCACACTACAAAGCAAAAAAAAACTTGATGAAACAAATAAAGTGCAGCATCTTTTGAAGATTATAAAAGGTAATACATTTTGGAGTATCGGTGTAAAAAAGGATTATAATGAAAAGAGTTAAATTAAAGTGGGACTATTAGCATGAGCTTAGCTGAGGAAAGGAAAAGGAATAAAGAAGAGTCCGTAGAGAGAAGGAGGAATAGAACCCTAGAGGAAGAAGAGCTTTTAAGGAGGAAATGGCTTAATTTTTAACCAAAATTAAGGGGGCCATAAAAGCTCTTCAAAGGTCTCAACTGGAATCTCATTGTCAGCAGTGAAAGGACCTTAGTCTTGGAGAGCTTTAACCTGTGGGAAAATTGGGTTTTCAAGGTTAATATAAAAATAATATTTGTCCATCATATAACAACATGCAGCAGTGAGGAAATGTTCACAGTGTTCATGTAAGGACCATGGCATGTTCTATCACTCTGTTTATTTCTGGGGTCCTCTCCTTCTCTCTGTGCCATTATCAGCAAAGCCTTACAAATATTACAAGTATTTTTTCCAAATATTGAATCAAATGATGAAATTTCTTAGGCAGATATTGTAGGCAAAACTGTATGTAATACAGCTTTTAATGAGGTCTTACTATATAAAAAGCCTGAAAGGATGCCCTGGACATCATGTCCTAAGTTGTCAGCTTGAAAAAAAGTAAAAATTGCATGGATCTTAGGGGACTTGAAATGCAGACAGGGAGAGAAGATACTGGAAAAAAGGCTACTGCAAAGAGCCAAGGAACAGCAACTATCCAAAGGGTTGTGAACCCAAGGTTAAGCAAATACATTTTTCTTACTCCTTCCCCACACTGCATGTTGCTGTACAAGCTGGAAAACAATCCTTTTTATCAACTCTTATTTCCACAGACAACAATAATGACCATTTTTTAATTTGGCTTTTTTTTTCTTAAAATCCTTTGGAAAAAAATACATGGCTCTATAAAGTGTTGGATATGTTGAAATTCCCGTTGCCTAAATTGTCCTGAATGTGGAGCTCAGCAAACATTCAGGTTCATTTATAAGGCCAGCATATGAGGCTGTTCGTTTATCAGGCATTCAAATCAGGAATAATGAAGCTGATAGAGTGCTAAGAATACACAAATGCTGTTTGCTTTGTAAAGCTGTATATGGAATTCAATAATGAATCCTGGGATATAGGACAGTCTATCACTGTAGAGTAATTATTTGTTGACTGCTGAGCCAGCTGTGTTGAATTTGCTTCTTGGTGTGTTCAGAATGCCAAAGCATCTTTAAATCTCAGTCTTTAGTTTAAATTAGACATGTTAAATGAAAGGACATTTTTTATTTTACACTGTGCTAGTCTCCTGATGCTAAAAGGAAATTCTTGTTGAGATGGTACAGATCAAGGTAAGTTGGAAAGGAGAGTGAATAGAAGAGCTTTTGTTGACTAATTACTTGTCTTTAAAATGCTCTCAGAGATGGTAATGGCAATACCTACAAGCTGTTGGTGTCTTGGGACTGTGAGGACTGATTCTGCCCATGTGGAAAAACAGATGAGGATATGCTGTCCTTGATATGATGGGTCTGGCAGGAATTTCCTGAAGGCCCTCAAGGATACACATTAATGTTAAAGAAAGGTAATGACTGCATGGAAAGCAAAGCTCCTCTGTATGCAGGTAGGTGTGTGTATGCATGTATATCTGGGACCTACTGGTAAGTATCTGTGTGTGGTTGTACTTGGGCTCACAGCACATGAACTCACCTGGGGTGCATGAGAAAGGCTCAGTAAGCCATTGTAGTGCAAAGGATAAAGAAGCACTGGTTTCCTGAAACCTAGTCCATTGCTTCAGGCAAAAGCCACAATTCCACAACTTTCTTATGGCCTGTGCAACAGAATGACACCTGCTGACTTTATTCTGGAGGCAACAATTAATTCCAGAGGCAACAATAATCTGGTAGCATTGGAAGCTACACCGGTGTTGGCAGCCCCTCCTGTGCAGGCAGCATTTTTCACTGGTTACCTCTGGGTTTCTGTGGCTGCCTGGAGGAGGCTGTGCTCGACTCTGCTCAGTCCCATGAGGAAGTGTTTGAGTTCTAAATCCTGCACTTACTCAAAGGGAAACCTTAGAATGCTCTTGCTACCAGAAGGGAGACCTTAGAAAGAGCAGTAGCTCCCAATGGAGGGAAAAAAAAAGTGATCTAACAGACATTTGAAAGTCAAGGAAAAAGCGTCAAACCCCTGGAATTCTCACACCTGATGTCCAGAGAACTCCCATGTCTTGTTTTGCCACAGCTCAGAGCCAAGGGATCAAAACATTAAGTGCTGAACCCTGCAGGTGAGGGCAAAAAGGAGGGAAGAAGATCAGCAAAAGACAACTGAGCAGGATGGACAGGGAACAAAAAAGAGGGAAGAAGATCAGCAAAAGACAACTGAGCAGGATGGACAGGGAGCAAAAAAGAGGGAAGAAGATCAGCAAAAGACAACTGAGCAGGATGGACAGGGGATCAGACCTGGGAAAGCTTTCTCGGAGTGTAAAACTCTGTAAATGTCCATCTGTTTTGGAGCCTTATCCAAACATTTCCTACAGCATGTGGGAGTGCTTGAAAACAGCTTCTGACCCAGACTGGTCTGAGTGCTGAGCAGGTAACTATCCAATATCAGCACATCTAGGAACCAGCCAGTACGGAAATCCTGGGGTGAGGTCATCTTATCCACTCACACCTCATAAAGCCTTGCAGCAACCTATCTATCTGGGAAATCAAAATCCAGGTTTAACGATCCAGAACCTTGTTGTGAAGGTCAGTATTTGTGACATTTAATTTTCAATTATTATCCCAAGGAACTGATGAGGACCTATGCTTTCTTGTTAAAATCCATCTGGCAAAACAGCCAGTAAGAAGAGCAGCAATAACACTACTCAGATGATAACTGCAGGAAAAAGGAGCATACTGTAGGTGTCAGGCAGGTTATTTCACTCCAAGTACAAGCCAGGAAACTGGGAGAGAGCTGTGACTCCCTGTGGTGCAGACCCAGTAGCCTGTCCTCCCTGCAGAGATGCCTGGAGAACGCCAGGAGTCTCAGCTGAAAGAATCAGGATTTCACAGAATGTGCTTTTTTTCCCCCCTCAGTGTAACAATAGAAAAAACCATTTATACTTCACTCCCCTTTTCTCGTCAGACATTTCTGATTTACTTTATACTCCTAGGAGAAAACAAATCTTCTTCTTTTTCTTCTCTTTTTAAACAATGAATAAAAGTAACCTGCTTTAATGCAAGGTGCTTCTATGGGATAATATCCGAAAGATTTGATCTCTGACTCCTCATGAGTTCCTTGTTATCTCTGTGACTGGGGCTTCAGTCCAGAGCAGGGCTTGCAACTGACCAGTTACAATACCTGATGCTCCAAATATTTTCTTGAACTTTTTCAGAAAATCTAGGGAATTGCTTTTCAGGTTCTTTTCTTAATTAAAAAAAAAAAAAAAAAAGGAATTCCTTTTTTTAATGCACATCCATAAGGGGGAACCAACAAAGTTTTAAATGTTGCAACACACTTTATTTTGTTGGGCATTTTAGATATTCAATTAAATAGCACTATGTTAAACTACATTTTGTTCTTTCTTACACACTATATGATGCATATTCACTGTCATGACAGTTTCATCATTCTATGAACTTATACACATACCTACACTTTTAAAACCAAGATTCTCTTAATAAAACACGCATATCTACAGTAACAACAATTGCAAAGAACACATTGTTAGGTCAAGATTTCAGCCAACTTTACAAACTACACAAAATAAAAAGGCAAAAAAAATATACCAGTACACAGTGAAGTTCTTGGCAGAAAACATATCTTTACATTTGGAGAAGTTATGCCTAGAAGTCATTTTGCTTTTGTATTTTTTAAGGAATAAAATTATATACATTATTTAGAAATCCTCCAAATAGGAAGTATTAAATAGCACAAATAATATTACAGTCTTAGGTTTTGTTGTTACCTACAGTAGAGGGGCTACTTTAAACAAAAGTTGCAGTTTGTCTATTCTGTACATTTAAGGCCAAACACTCAGCTGGTATCAAGCCCAGTGGCTGTAAGGACAGCAAGGAAGTGACATCAGTTTATAGCAGCTGAGCATCTGATTCCTGACCTCTCTATACATGCAGGAAGGCTCCTAAAGCACAGAAGCTTGGACCAGCTATGCACTGACAGAAGCTTATTATATTTATATACTGGAGTTCTCATGCAGCAGGAAAAATGTTAGTTTAAGTATAATCCCTTAAACAGTCATACCATAATAATGGTATATGAAGCAGCTTTAAAAATATTATTTTATAATCATATGAAACTCTGGGCTATGCTGATTGTTTTAATGGAATCCTTTATTGCCAATATTCTATTAGAAAACAGTGTAACTGTAATTTCTGAGGCCTAATGGGGGCCTATTAAAATATCACTGTATCTAACCACTTAAAGGGCAGTTTGTACCCTGAAATACCTATTAATCACTGTATTCCATCTGGAAGCTATTATGATCCTCACAATAGACATCAGTATCTATTAGAGTTAGAGACACTAACTCTGCAGTGAATCTGCTGGGGAGATAGGAAGAGCATGGCAGAGAATGTGCACTAGTGAAATTGCAGGAGGTAGTTCTATATCATGGCACTCGATTTTTGGTTTGTCACTTACACAACTCATAAGTCAAAAGTAAAAAAAAAAGTAAAAAAAAAAGTTAAAAAAAAAAACAAAAGCAAGGCAGATTCCTTCAGAATCTACTTTGCCAGCTCTTGGGGCCAAATTCAATCTCATTGAATTTGAGAGAATTCTCATTGAATTGGAGGTCAGAGAAAGTTTCCTGATGGTTTCCATAAGAAGGACCTCAGTTATGAATGGCTAAATATTGCAGAAATACTCATTGAGTAAGGAGAGCACTTAACTAGATGGAATACATGAGCAGGCTGGCCCTGCCATGCTAGCAGTAAGCACACAAATTAAATTCAAAGAGATCCCACCAGCATCAAAGGGTTTTAGAGACTGTTTAAATGGTGAGATCAGGGCTCATTTCCCAGCTGTCCTTCATGAGCTGGTGACAAAGTGACAATCCAGCTAATGGCAGACAAATACCAGGGTTACCTCCATTGCACTAAGCTGAATTCACACAGGCACAAACCCAGAAGTGCTTCCCCATGCCCTGTAGAGTTACTCCCAGAGTACTGTAATAGAAGCAGAATTTTAACTTAACGTAGCTCAGTTTTGAGCAGAACATCAGTTTATATTTTCATATAATGCCATAAATAATTGTGATTTTTCTAGGGTACTCATTTTCAATCCCTGTTACTGTTTTGAACAGACTCAGTGGCTTCCAGAACACTCTTACATAGTAAAGGGATTACTGATCTGTCCCTCTTTATGGCATTTGTGTTGCTCAAAAAAATAAAAGATTGCTTTTCCTCGTATGGCTTGGTGCATATTCACCCAATTTTCAACAAAACTTGCTTCATTAGACCTGACAGCTGCTTCTTAAACAAAAGATTTCTGTTTGAACATGCCTCTCAAGTTATAGTTTTTGGTTTTTGACCCAAACCCATTTTTCAGTTTTATTCTTCCCTCATTCCTTTTTTTTCTTCTTTTCTTTTCCTGATCTGCTTTTTAGCAGAGAACTGAAAATAGGAGCAAATTGGGAAAATAACATGAAAAAGAATAAGGGCAAAAAACCTGGAAAATGGGAATGGTTTAATTAGAAAATTCTAGTTAAAATATTTGCAACTTTGAGAAAACAGCTCAAAAAATAAGATTTAAAAATTTTCAAAGACACTTATGACTTGTTTCCACATTGCAGACCAGCTCCAATTTAATCATGGAACAGAATAAAGATAATCTATATTTTTCATTTCTGAACAAGCACTATATGGTATATCTACATTCTGTCCTTTGAAAAGAAATTGGAGTGTAATCCTTTGAAAAGTAGCTAAAATACCTAAGTCACTTAGGTGTTTTTCAAAAGTGTATGTATAATGAACATTCTCATGTTACCCTTGTGCCACTTATAAAGCTATGTAGTGTTATAGGACTCCCTATTTTAATAAAAGATCAATATGAGCAGAGATATTTTAAGTTACATTCCAGAACTCATTAATTTATTACAACTCATACTATGCACAATAATCAGTGCTTACTCTGATAAAGTATAAATTCTTTGTTTTTCTTCTGTTTGTTCCTTCATTTGACCTCTGAGCAAATGAAACATTTCTACTACACTTTACTTGCTTCCTAGCTGCATGAATTCACATGATTTGATCGATGAGTGAAAGCTGTAAACCCAATATTGAGCAGTAAACAAGAAGAAACTCATGTTCTTAAACACAGTGCAAGGAAATCTTAGTACCATTCTACTCTAAATATGCATCTTAACCCAGATTCTTTCACCACCATTCTAGTTGCTGCAGTTCCAGAGTTGCAAGACAACGCACTGATTTTGTAAAAATTTCTATTCGGCTGTAATTAAATACTGACATGTTAAAGGTGAATCTGGTTTAAGATGAATACCCAGTGCTGCTTCTAGGACAGAGCCCAGCCTAGAGTCACTAAGCATCTAGGAAAGAAAATGCTCTGAGTTATTTTCTTAGGTTACACTGCATTTAATTGGGAGGCCGATCTTTTATGAGGCTTGCTGGATTTTCATTCAATATTTTTATCAGATTTGCACAAATTTGTTCACAATAGACAAATATAAGCCCCCTACACTGAGGACAAAAATATCTATTACTATACAATAAAATTAAGATCCAGGTAATTGATTTCTTCTATTTCTACTTTTTCTGCTATTGATAAGGGCCTTTAGTTTGCTGTAGTCCCCTCTCATCTTGTGTGATTCTTCCCTCTGCTGACCTGCCTGCCTGCTGTCTTTGCAGTACTGGTTAATCATCTGCATCTCCGAGTGGCTGAAAGCCCCCACAAAGTCCTTGGGGTGGAACTGCAGGGCTCGCACCGAGCTGGCCCAGGTCCAAGGGGACCACTTGTCAGTCATGACAGCCACCATCTCTGAATCCAGCACCTTGAAATTGATCTTTGCCAAGGTCTGCTTGAAGCTGTTCTCTGTTGCGATGCAGTGGTAAAGGCCCCGGTCGCTGTCCTGCACAGAGCGAATCAGGAGCCCGTGCTCAGTAGCTATGATCCTCTCGTTCAGCTTCACCTAGAGAGCAAAAGGGCAGAAGGAACATTTAGGGAAGGTTATGGAACAACAGAGTATTGGGCATTCTGGTAAGCTTCACTTCAAACGTGGCTTTCTTAAAGTTACTATATTTTTATATAATTATCTTCAAGAGACCACCTTTAGAAGAGAGCTTACCTCAAGGAAGGCAAGTGTTGCTAAAGAAAATTTTATTTCTTATGTTAGAATAAATTGATCAAGATGTAGACAAAGATGAAAATCTGGAAACCAAATGAAATGGAAGTTTTCATAATGTTCCAATAGTAGAGTTGAAGAAATGAACTTTTATTGGCCCTGTTGCTCTCCTGTGAATGTCTTTTTCAGCATCAAGAGATTGCTGCTGAGACTCAGTGCAACAAAGGTGCAGGACCAGGGAGGCTAATTTGCCATTGAACTCAAGGTGGCTTCTTATTAAATATTTTGACTTTGAGCAGGTTCCTGCTGAAGAACTCTATCTGCTCTGCAGAGTCTGCAGCCTCGCATAAAAATTATCACCACAGTGGTTTCAAGTGGAACTTGGCTCAATGTTAACCAAGAGCACAAGTACTCTCCTATTTCCTTTCTGGCTTCAGACTCTGCACTGTCCCAGGAGATGGTCACATCATCTGAAAGAAGCAAGTTACCAGAGCTTGTTATCATCCAATTATAAATGAATGTGCAGATGTCCCTTTGCATATCAGTATGAAGTAAAAATTGCTAGTTCAATCCATTATGAAAGGAAACCACTGCTGGTATTTTTCTGAATGGTTTTTCTATTTTGCTACTGTACTTTGCATTATACTTGGTTCTCTTGGGAACTAATTTACTTATTATGGTATTCTGTTATTGTAAACTTTTGTAGACATTGCGGAAGATTTCCAGACATCTGAGAGCTTGAAAACTAATTAACACTTTGATTGCTTTATTCAGCCTGTTGTACCATGAAACTGCATTGATTCTAAGATATTTACTGAACGCAAGAACAAAAAAAGGGAGAAGTTTTGCTGAAGCAATGGGTTAAAGAATTGCACCTATTGCCAGAACTTTGAATAGTTAGAAAACTCAGTGAGACATTTGTAATTCCCCTCTGTTTTTGTAAAATGGCCTGATAGGAGAATAATACTTTACAGTATTTATAACCTATCAACAGACACCACATTACTTAAAAGTTCCTTTTGAAGGATGTTTCTTTTTATTCATATAGTAAGTGCCTTGGATTTGAAATGTATTTTTCCCCTTTTATATTACTTAAAGAAGGAACATTCCCCATAAACAATCATACTGTATATTACAGTGCTGAAATTTGAGAGCCTTAGAGAGTGCAGTAATGGAAAATATGATTGCACCATGGTGAGGAAATGCTTTTGTCAATACGTGTTCTTAGCCTGGACTAGTTTCTTGCTAAAGAAGCCTTTCACATTTCTCCCACTTTTGCCTTTTATCTCCTCAATAGCACAGAGGAGCTACTGCACACTGACTTCTTCCTAAACTTTATACATATTCTTGCTTTTGTGCCTATTTCCTTAGATCAGTAAGAAATTCTGAGTGTTGCAAACCTTCAGTTTGCAATCAGTAAGGTGTGAAGCAATCAGTAAGGTGTGAAGCAAAGATTCTTTAATTTTCCGGTAGCTGTTCTGATCTGACAGAAGTCTGTGGGGCTGAGGATGAAATCTCAGCTGTCCTGAGTCTGCTCTTATTCATATGAGTAAATGATGGTCACTGTCCTGCATCCACACAAATTCTGCAGCTTTACTGTAGCCAGACTGCCTGATAAAAACACAAACTGCTCCCTCCCTTTATCTGGGGAGGGAATGTCAGGCTGACTGAGGATCCTCCCAGAGCTCCTGTTTGCATTCTTCACCTCTTTCCTCCTGTCATTGTCTTTCTGTAGCAGCCATTTAATAGAAGCCTGAGGAGATTTAGGTGTGCATTCCAGAAAGGTGGTGTTGTTTTTTACTCCATACTGAACTATTTCTGCTGCGTTTCTGTAAGCTAGAAAGAAAGAAAAAAAAAAAAAAAAGAAAGAAAAACAAAACAGGTCAGGATACTGTGAATAATGATTTGATTAAGAAAACATGTAACTCTTTGCAATACAGAATAAATGAAGTATGCCTGATTCTGATATTGGCCAAAATTAATTATTTTTTTAGGAAAAATTTTAAAATAAATTAAATGAAATTTGAAGAAGCACATTCAGTTTCAAATACCAATGTTTTCAGAGTGACATGGTCTGTTCTGAGAAATTAGGATACCTATAGGCTGATAGACTTTGCTGATGGGATAACTGAGCTATTTTTCTGTGAAATTATCTCATTCTCTACTACTCCAAAAGAGAATGAAGCATTTAATGTATTTCTTCACACTTGACCATTTATGAGTTGGGGGAATATGGTTGTATGACCCACATAAAGCATCACGCCCTAAAGAAGGCTCCAGCTACTCCAGCTGAGTGCAGCAGCCCAGGGAGGAGAGAGAAGGCAGGCTGGGCTCCCACTCCTCTGCTTCTCCTCCAACTCAAGGAAGGGACTTGGCTCTCAACCTGAAATGTGATGAATATGTAGACAGGCCAGCAACAGAGGAAAAGACAGATTTATGGCACTCCAGCAACACCTGGGCAAGTGCTGAGCATATGTCATCACTTGGACTTCTTGTGTCCCTTTATAGTCTCCACAGATGAATAATTGGCAGTCACCAGTAGGAACTTCTGGATGCTTATTGCTTGGCCCAAATCATATTTGTCCTCAAAACAAAGCAGATTTAAAAGCTTGTTTCATATATGAAATACTTTTTTTTTTTTGAGAAAGGAGCAATGGAATTATTGAAATAATATGAGAACTGCAAATACCTAGAGGTCTGCATGTCTAAAATCTGATTCTGTTCTTGCACAGTCCTAAGACTGGCTTTTCTCAGACTCTACTTTATCTCCCATTCTTTTCAGATTCTTTCATCAACTGATATGTGAAATTGAAATCCATTCTTCTGAAGGAAGGAGACTTTGCCTGGTTCTAGTCCTTCAGCACATTTAGGAAGCTGTACCAAAACCAATTCTAACTTTTAGGAGAATAATGTGGAAATACTTCACATTCAAAATGCATTTCTGTAATGGCTGTAAGGGCTAACACAAACTCAACAATATTAAACAGACATGAAATGAAAACATACAAGATTGCTTAGTTCTTGATGATTTACTTAAAAATAAGAATGTGCCAAAAATGTTAAGTTTCTATGTGCTTAGAGGTCTACCATGTTTAAAGACTTGGATTCAGCATTATGGTTCTCTATGAGCTTGGAAGATTCCTTGGCTTTGCCTGGCTCCCTGCTCTTTTGTCCTTTAGGCAGATTTCATTTTTTTCCCCAAACACAGTCATTTTGCTATAAATGGCTGTAATTATATTTTGCAAGCATCTAAATTTCTCTTTCTTTTCATCTTTTTTTTTCCAGGGAAACAACTGCCATCTACCTACTCTATATCCCACTGCTGCCACCGAAACTTCCTTTACAAAGATGCTAAAATACATAAACCTATAAATACGACCACATTACAAAAGTGGCTGGAAAACAAGAAACAAGTTTGTCAAGACAGTCTGTTTCACAAGACTGTCAAGGTTGAAACAATTATCCCCCCTCAGGCCAGAAGGCAGACAGTTGATGTTCTCACATTTTCCAAGTGGAAGGAGGAGACACCCACCCTTGGGACAGACAGTGGGTGGGAGGTCTCAGCACATGCCTGCAGGGGAAGACACATAGCTCAAGTTGCTTCGACATGGATCTCTCAGAGCTCAGGTGTATTCTCTAACACTGAGGTCATCTCTTGGAATTACCTGCTCAAGCTCTTCAGCTTCACATACATGCCCTAATACTGACTCATTTAAGCAGAAGGATTTACACCCAGCTGACTGCTGTGTTTTTTTCTGATCCAGGAGTGTCTTCCAACAACCAGTAGAGACTATTTCAGTAGATTATTATTAACAGAACCTTTCACATGTAACTCTTAAAGCATTGTTCTTTGATTAGAAAAACATCAATAAAAACATTTACAATCAGCTCTATTACTTGGTCACCAGGTGGTTCAGATGAGAACATACTTCAAAATTCAGGCTCATAATAGAGGTGAAAGGAGCATAATTCTCTGTGTGCCCTTGGCCTGATGGCATACATTGCCACTGCCTAGCTCAGACATGCATGGGGTTGAAAAGGATTGAATTGCTTTTATATATGTGTTTACTCCTTTGACTTTGGGCATATTTGACTGGTGTCCATCAATGTGGAGAAAGTGCTGGCTGGGAGGACAAAGCCTTGGCTCCCCTGGCACCCTCATCATGCCAGGCTGACTAAACAGTTGCACAGCTGGAAATAAGAGACTCCAGAAAAAAATTTGGAATAGGTTTTTTTTTTTCCCCCATGTAAAGGGAGAAGGGAATAATCATAAATCAAAAGACAGGCCAGCCTAGATCCTACTGTTTGCTCAAAGGTGTGCTCCAAAACTCAGTATGGGATCAAATTTTCAGAAAAAAATTGGAGGTCCAAAGCTTAAATGAATGAAAAGGCATTAATAAAAACTGAAGGGAAACAGAGGTAGAAAAGGCCTCAAATTAACTTTACCTTTTTCTAGTCAACAGTGTCAGCTTCTCAATTCAAATATGCTGAACTATGTATTTCACAGCTCAACATTTTATCATATATGTGCAAGTTTCACATAATTGCAAGGAAAGATGATAAAACCAAATCAATACAAAACTCAGACTTGGAAAATAATTACCCTTTACCAGTAAACCATACTGATAATGTCAGTTATAATGAATCATATAAAGGAAAACCAAGTGTTCTTTAAATAGCATGAGGATCTCTAAATTACAGTACCTTTCAGGTTGAAACCTCGGCACTGAGTCAGAGGGTTTCCATGTCTCACATCTTGCCTACGGCTCCTCCTGCAACATTTTGTAAAAACAAAATATTATTCTAAGATAGCTACATTGAAAATAACTACTTTTTTATTTGTGGATTTGTTATGTTTTGTTTTTTACTAGATCAAATGTTAGGGATAGTTCATGACCTACTGTGAGTGTGCTTTACTCTTGGCAGGCTTATCGGTGTGAAGATATTGCTTAGGTGAAGCATCTATTGAAGCTTATAAAACAGTAGCAGTTTTTGTAGGTAAAGCAGTTTTGCTGTGGAGGTTTAGGGATGGAAGGATCAGAGGTGATACATGAAAGAGACATCTATTCACTCACAATACCCAGCATTCACAGCCAGAATCCCCAGCTGGAACTCTTCATAAAGGCAAGCAGCTAACAATGAGATGCTTAAGATTCATACTGCTCATATCTGACACACCAGCACAAAGTTATGATAAAGGGCATGTTCCCACCTTGATTTTAGCAAGCACTTTATTTTTGGTGCCTGTAGCCACCTTCATAGCAGAGTGACTGAAGTATTCATTCAGAATGGTGGAGAGCTAAGATTCTGTTCTGTCTTCTACTTGAAGGGATATGACTATTTCCAAAATATAATAAAACTCACCAAGTATCTGGATACTTCTAAATAGGGAATTTATTATATAATCTGGGTGACAGGTGTAAAATCACGATTCTGTAGCAAACTGTCTGGGGAGCTTACTGGGAATACTGGCATTTCAGTCCTCCTCAGCTAGCAAGTCAAAACTCACAGAATTCAGTGCATGAAAAGATGGTATACAATTTTTTCTTTATTATTAAGATATATTATTTTCATTGCTAAATATTGTGTAAGGTAGTTCAGTATTTATCAAATTAAAATATATGTATATTGGTGATAGATTGTTGCAAATGGACTCTGTTGGGATATTTAACAGCTGTATTCTGAACCATGCACTAAGGACTTGAGGATCAGGAACTATAAAAAGCCCCTGGATCTCCAGTACTACTGAATGAAGGGTGACACATCTATGGCCACATTACACCAGGTAGTGCACAAACACAGAGAGAGTGCCCATAATCCTCTGTCACCTGATCCCTCACTACATCGCTTGAAAAGGAAATATTTGAAAGGTGATGTTTCAAAGGAGTAATTACTGAAATTCCAAGTATAGTTTTTATGTTTACCATCAAAAATATTTCACTTTATGCCTTGGGGTTTTAACCCTTGTGAACTATCTACATGAGTCAAGGGAGGCCATGAAGAATTTCTGAGTGCATGTCACAGTTCTTGTGCTACCATGAGCTGCTCCACACTGTCAGAGATGGAACGTTGCTTGCATTTAGCAATTCTGTGAATGAGAACTTAGCACTTAGATATTAATTAAAAAAAAAAAAAAAGTGGTAGTTCGAAAATAAAGGTAATACCATAAAGTGTTTTGGGGTAAATTGATGGTGCATGAGGAACTGCAATAATTTACAGGAGACAGAAGTGTCAAAAGAAGCAAATCGGCAAATGCATACAACAGAAACTACTGTCTAGACAATGGGATTTGGCTCTAATTACCAATGTTTTCTCCTTCATAATTTGCCTTGTTAGATAAAGAGACAGCTCATTTCCTCCACATATGAAAACCAGACCTTTTTCCATACAGTTAGAGGTGTTTATTTTGGTTTGACATAAGGAGCAAACTGCAAACAAAAGATCAGCATGAAAGCAAGCCCCGGTGGAAATAACCCTGGGTGGGTGTATATAATGGGGATGGCAAACTGGAAACTGCACAGGCTGGGTGTACCTGACTGCTCCTTGTACCTTTTGGCAGCTATGTTACTGTAGGAGTTAGGTGGCCTGAAACTTGGGGATTTTTCTTTTCTTTCCTCCCCCATATTCTGACCTTTGTTCCATGGAAAAAAACAATGAGCTTGCAGACTGGTGGCTGAATATTCTCAATGAAAACAGTTAACAACCCCATGTACTCTAACAATTGCTACGTGGCCAGTTTGGACTTTACCTTGTAATCAAGAAAACTTTTCAATAACAAAAAACAATTGTTGAGGTGGTATTATTATCAGCAGATCCAAGCTCTGCTTGTTTCTGTCAACTGTCTCCCTCTATGAGGGAATAGGAATAAAACCCAGTGACTGTATGTGGCTCTCTGCACCTGCAGCTCAGGTGCAGACACTGAGCATAGTCACAGGTTTAGCTTGGATATCAAGAAAAGTTCCTCATCCAGAAGGTGGCTGGGCACTGGAACAGGCTCCCCAGGGAACTGGTCACAGCACCAAGTCTTGAAGAAGTGTTTGGGTAATGCTCTCAGGCACATGGTGTGATTCCTGGAGTGTCCTGTGCAAGGCCAGGAGTTGCACTCAATGGTCCTGATGGTCCTTTCCATCTCAGGATATTTCATGATTCTCTGATTCTAGAATATGCAATCTAAACCTCTTCTGGCACAACTTGGGGCTGTTTCCTCTTGTCCTTTTGCTTGGCACCTAGGAGAAGAGTCCAACCCCTGCAGGCTACAATCCTTCCAGGTAGTTGTAGAGAGCATACATCTGAAATATTTGTCTCCCCTGCAGTAACACTTCATTGTGTATTCTGTAGCTTTGTTTGTATATGAAGTGAAATCTTATTAAGACAAGAGCTCACTACAGCCTTCTGCTATTAAATATTTCCCCTGGGAGGAGGAAAGAGACTCCTGTTTTGAATAAGATTATGAGATGGACTATTAGTTCTGTTGCAAATTAAACAGAAATTGCTTTCCTTGTCTGCTTTAATAAACCTCATGTCAAAAAAACCCAAATCCACAGGCATTACATGGAAATTGCATTTGCCTAAAATCTTCCTGAAAATAATTCTTCTCACTTAGAAGCAAATGAGGGACAAAAAAATATAAATGAGTTTATTCTTCAGACAGCCTGAGAGATCTTTTGCTGTATTTAGGGCTATCATAATTACATCCGTAGTAAGTAATTGAATTTAAATGAAGGGAACAAATGTCTCACTGATTTTGTGTGTGTGAGACAGAAAGATTAATATTTATGATTAAGAACCATTTTCTTCCTTTTCTCTTTTTTTTTGCCCATCCATTTAAATATGAAAAGCCAAGCTCTTTACCATGTGTCGGGATCTTCTCTGCTGGAGATGACCCGAGATGTTGGTGGAAGCTGCTTTTCCCAACCCAGCTGTCCAAGAAGGAGTCAGGAGTCTTCTGCTCGTGTTCCCAGTGATGTTTATTGTTTCTTATCTAAAATATTTTCTGTCTGACCCACCGAGCTCTGGCCAGCAGGTCAGTCCAAGGCGCACTGCCTCCCACGGGGCTGGTGCTGTCTTTCATACTATGAACTACGTATGAGATATTTACAATTGTGTGCCAATCCCTAACACCTATGTTAGACAGTGACTTTCCACTCTGAACCAATCTAAAATGCCAGCATCACCTAAAAGATGGATGTTAGGAAGAAGAAGGAAGAAGGATAGGGCACCCCCCAATCCCTCCATCTTAGGGTTTTAAACCCCCCTGTACCAAACCCCAAATTTTCTCCTTTCACCCTCTAACTACTGCTACTGTGTTGTCTAAACTTTCG
The DNA here is from genome assembly GCA_013397555.1 of Urocynchramus pylzowi. NCBI lineage: Eukaryota > Metazoa > Chordata > Aves > Passeriformes > Fringillidae > Urocynchramus > Urocynchramus pylzowi. Next base: position 384,938 of record VZRH01004490.1, on the reverse strand, counting down.
TGACTTGTGATTCTTCATATAAGCTTGGTAATTTATATATTATATAAATAATTCCATGGGCTGAAATCAAAGCCCCAAGTGTTTTTGGCTTCCTGCCAGGGCTCCCCAGACCCCTGTCCGGGGTTCAGGGCACAGAGAGGAATGTCTTGGATTCTGACAACCATACACTCCTGCAGCATACAGTCCTAGGTGATGAATAACTCCAAGCACAACAGCTATGGGGGTACTGTTTGTACATGCTCCTGAAAGGAATGACACCCTGCTTCTCCACCACATCACAACCCTCAGAATGAAAGCCATCTTCCCTTGCAAACTTCACCAGGCTGCTTACTGCTGCTCACCTTTTTCCTGTGGGATAAAACCTGGAGCAGGAGTTGCCATCCCAGGCGCAGTATGGATCTCGGGCTAGGCAGCAGTCAGCACAGGCAGTCCCGTAGATGTGGCAGCGATGCAAGGAGACCTGGGTGACCCCCTCATCTGAGCTCACATACAACTGTTGCTGCAGGAGAAAACGGGAAGAATTAGTTTAGATGTGGAGGAGTTTCACCCAAGACCTGACTAACACACCAAAAATCCTTTAAATTAATTTTGGAATTAACTCAAGACCGAGAGGGGAGCCAAAAATACATATAAAGTCAAGATCAACAGAAATCTCCCAGGTGAACAGGCCTATATTATTTCCACCTTCCTGCTAGAAAACACCTAGAAACAGTGGGGAATGTAATGGTTTTTTGGACATTGAGTGTCATTGTTCTGTTCTGGGGCAGACAGGCTGACTCAATATTGCTCAGATTTGAGAACTTGGTTCTTATTCAGTGAGGATTATTGGCTCAAGCCTTTGAACTAAGTATTTTCTCTGCACACAGTCACTTTAATAAATATTATGCAGAGTTCCTAGCTGGATCCTCCAGTGGGTATATTTCCAAGATGTAAAACCTAGAGATTATTTTGAGGCTTATGGCCAGATTCTGATAGCCTTATATACCTGGAAAAATAAGCCAAGAGAACTTCCACAATAAATCAGAGCTTTTGCAAGAGAAGTTCAAAGGGAGTGGATCATTAGCAAAATCTGGGCCAAAATGACTCTTTTAGTCAAGAAACAATTAATCACTGTAAAAAATATAAATTAATATTGAGCAAAACTCCTTGAAATTCCTTTGATCTTCTTGTCATAAAAATGAAAAAGCATACTGAAATCGAGTTAGTGAATAATATTTACTTAGTAGTAGCTTTGTAAAATATTGAGCAACATCTTGCTTGCAAAACCATAGAATACACATTTTTAGCTTTTATGTAAAGCATTTCAGCAGAAGTCCTCTCAGCTGTTTTCATCATCCTTATTGCCATTGTTTACTACCACTAAACAAACATGCACAATTGTACCATGGATCCAACAGCCCCAACCCTGCCTTTTTACACTGATCAGACAGACTTCCAAGGAAAAAATTCTATTTGGGACTTTAGAGAAAAAAACAGGGAGGGTGAATTTCCTCTCTTAGTATTTTTTTTTTTTTTTTGATTCCTAAATTGTAAATCAAAACAACAAGAAATCTGACACTTTCAGTTAATTAGAAATGATACATAATGAATAGAAATTGCTTTATTTTAATGCAAAGGCATATAAACAGCTCCTGCAAATGTCAATCAAGTTTTCTGTACTTGTTACGGAAAATTCTCCTATATTTAGTGTGCTCCACAAGAACTGATATTCTAAGCCAATTAGCTTCTCAGTTAATAAGCACTAAGCAGGCATTCCACTTTGCCTTACCTTTTTAGATGAAATCTTCATTGTTGTTATAGGAGAATTACTCTGAAAGACAGAGTCACAAACCATTGTCAAGAACTCTGTCCCAAAATTAATATTAAAAAGTCACTAAAACCTAAGTCATATCTAAGGAAACTATACATTTTTATACCCTGGAAAGGGAGCACTCACTTCTACTAAGTACTGCTATTTTCAGAACTAAACAAATGACATATAAACAATCAATGTCTCACAAAATATATTGCTGAAACTCAACCACATTATTATTACATGTATCTAAAAGGTTTTTGTACACTTATTATTAACCTGCATCTGTGCTATCTCAGAAATCTTAGTATTATAATAATATAAGTTATTACTTTAACTTTGTAATAAGAAATGTTTTTTCTTTAATGATGATGATAAGGAAAAATCCTAAAATAGCTCATGAATATTTACCACATGATCCAGATAAGAATACAAAATCCTTTTCTTACAAATTATCTACAGTGCATATAGTTTGGTTACCATGCAACATATACATTCAGATTGTCAATGACTAGATTCTTTTAAAGTGGGCATGAGTGCTCTTGAACGTTTCTTTCCCAGAGACAGTCCTGTATACTACTGTGTGTCATCATAGCAGTCTATTAATGTCCCTGCCCAAATCAAATATTAAAGAGCTGGAAAAGGAATTGTTACTTTTCTTGCCTTAAGTCGTTATGTTCATCCAAACAAGTGATAAAATCAATGGTCATAAAAATGTTCAGCATTTCTTTATGATTCAACTTTTGCTCAGTCAAAAGGAAAGCCATAACAGTGGGCTAGGATTAATTGCAGATGACCACAACACAGCAGGGAGGTCAGGACTAGAAATTCTGGCAGCGAATCATGTGAATTGGCAAAGGTTTGGAGAAGTTTAGAGCTGCTTCATGAACTGTATGGAGTCTGCAGGTCAAATGCAACTTTGGATCTGATGCCACATTCTCCTTTCCCTGTTTACTCTGGAAGAGGATCTCGTCTTTGCTACCCTTGATATTAACTAGCACAGGGCCCAGGAGTTCATCCCTGCTCTCTTGGAGAGACTCATCTAAACACCATGATGCCACACAGATTGTAACAGCAGAAGTTATGACATCATGGTTTTTAGGGTTCAAGATAAAAAGGTCTGTGCATAGAGGCCCAGAAACTAGGTTCAAGCTGAGGATGCCTCTCAGCCCACCTATCTTCATGCTGTATTAATTTATGTTTCAGTAAATGGAATCTGCACTATCTTGGTGAAGAGTGTGTTTTAAGTAATATCACTCACATATATCTTTTTTAGCAGGAAGTCTTCAACGAAAGCCTAGGAAGACTAGCTATGTCTTTATGAGTGTTAACACACATGTATTTATGAGTATTCCTTTTCTTAAGGAAACTGTTAATGCTGCCTCAACAAAGAAGCTTGAATTTTCCTTTTTGTATTCTGTCAATGAAATAGAGAAAAGGCCGTGACAAAATCCTTAACTAAGCTTATAGACACATAATACCACTTGCCCTGAGACTGTTTAATGGATAGCCCATCCAAATATTTGAGAGGGATTTTTCAACTTGAGGGTGAATATTTTCTTTAGATTATTACAACTGTTACATGCCAGAGTGATTGACAGAACCTATTCCTTTATCTCCCTATAGTTTTTGTGCTTTTTTCAGCTTATGTTCTTTTAAACTTGTAGCTTTCTTGACTCCAGAGGCATGTGACTTTGAAGAACAGGAGTTAAGCAAAAACAACACTAATTTAATTTCATTTTGGAACTGAGAACTAGGAAGATCTTCAGATAATGAAAGTAAAGAAATCTGAAATTCCAACCATACACAGCAACAGACTCTATAGTGATGCCAATGATAAAAGTCTCCTTCTGGAAGCCATTATAACATGACCTCCTAAAAAACTGATTATCAAAATCATTCCAGCCAGTATATTAACATAAAAAATAGGCAACTGAAATATACGAGAAGAAAAGGGCTTCAGCTAGCTCTAGCCTTCATAACAGTCACATATTTGTAATCTTTATGTGGTTTTCACACTGACAGCATGCACATTTACTTGATCTTTTACCAAATCACAGTTGCCCTTGCCAAAGTCTGTTAGAACAAAGTGTTTGTGTGAACATACACACTGGAAAAACAAAAGAAGCAGAAAGCCAAACCTGAAAAACCTCCATCTCTTCCAAAATGAGTTCTCCACTTGCAGAGAAGTTGGTGGGTAGGACAACAACTTTTTGTACAGTTCCTTGATCTGCAATAGGTGAGAACAAGTGAGACCATGTAACACAGAGAGGGAGAAATAAAAAAAGCAGATTAGCCCTTCATTAATTATAAAAGGAAACCATCTAAGCAAGCACTATGACACAGAGAAAGGTAAGAAATGTTCAGTAATTTCTACAGTTTGGAGTCAGTAAGGATGATGAGATGATTCCTTATGCAGGAATACTATTATAGTATTATTCTCATATATGAATGTAAGTCATGATAAGATTGGAGTTATTACCATTACTGTTACCATTCTATACAAAAAGATCAACCAAAATCAGTATATTCTGCTGCTGTACAGACACACAGAGGCAAAATTTATCCTAATGATCTTAAAGTAAAACATAATATAAATACGTAAAAGGGAGCTACTGCAGGATGTGATATATTCATATCCTATAATAAAATGCTAGGATAACTGATGACATGAAAGGTAAACCTTCCAAAGAATAACTCTATCTAGATGTAAACACACTAAGATGAAAGCTTTTTTTAATGAAATTAAAACAATAATCAAGTACATTATATATTGGTAGGAGTTAATATTTTGCTCTGTAAGATAAATAGATAAAGCAAGATTAAGATATTTTAGCTATTGTATCATAGGGGCTTTCCTCTCAAAATACAGTTCCAAGCCCCACAAATCCACTCAGAACAAAGGAGCAAGGAGAAATATGTGGCAATGACAGTGTTTTTGCAGGGTAGATGTGATGAGTGAGACCAAAGGGAAATTTGTGATTAGCTTTCCAAATTTCTTATGTGGAAAGAATATGTGTGATGGAGGGGTCCATCTGTGAAGGCTCTTACAGGCTGAGACAGCCACTGAAGTATTTCTGATGTGGCAGAAAAGGCAGACTGGAATAATCACAAGAATGAGCATTTTAACACAGAAAAAGCACATAGAATTCCTCTTACCTGAAAGACCTAGAAACTAGACTAAGTAGAATGAATCTACCTGCTCAATACTGATTCTGAGGAATGAGAACACATGGTTCTGTTCAGCCTTCAAAAGTTCATTAAGCAATGCAGAGCTGAGTATGTTGATAGAACATTAGCATAGCACAAAATAGGCAAGTATCTACATTTATTAGGAAATTTCAATTTCCTGTTTGGCAATTCATAATGAAGACAATGTAAACTGAAAAAGTTCAATTTTAGTTTTGCTTTAAGCTCAATGACTAAATTGTATAGCTAGACCTGCAGGGTAAGATGATTACTGTAAGTAATTTACATCTTATTTCACTCAAGGAAGCCAGACACCACCCTACTACTACTACTACTACTACTACTACTACTACTACTACTACTACTACTACTTCTTCTTCTTCTTGTTGCTATTATTATTACTACAAAAAAAAAGGTTTAAAGCCAGAATATTGATATTTAATCACTTGACCACACACAGAGAGCACATTGCACTATTTTGTCTTTAATAAAATAAGAAGGAAAAGGAAACTGAAAGCTGACAAGACTTAAAAATGTGCAGCTATCAAGGGTACATGCTCAGGGCATGTTAGGCATGAATCTTTCATGAGAATTTTCCACAGAGACATTTATTCTCATTACACAATGGCATGATAAAACAGTTCCTTCTGAAGAAACTTCACTGAAACCAAATCTTGTGATAGCACAGCTGTGGTCTAGCCTGGGTGCCAGTATTAGCTAAGCTATGAGAGCCTGAGAGAGATTTACTAACTGCCAGGACCCACAGAAGTGTTAAACTGCTGCAGATGCCTCCCTCAGAGGAAAGGAGAAAGGGCTTGTGTGCATTTCTTCTCCTACTTAAGGGAGTAACCCGCTCACACGTGTACATGGCTTCAGTCCAGTCTACCTCTGCTTCTTTGCATTCTTTTATCAATTCTCTCTCTCTCTAATATTAGACTCTACCTCACAAAATAATCAGAAGTGCAGGAAGGAATTGCAGCCTTTTGTGGTATTTTTTGAAGCTGCCTGCAAAGTGTCAAGTACCTGTAACCCTGACATACAGGGCACTAAGCATGTTGACAGTGACCTTACCTGCAAAGGAATGTAAGGCTGCTGAGCCTCTGAAGAACCGGTTTATGTCAATGATCCATTAGCACATGCCACACATTTAAAATTCCTACATCGTCTTGCGTCCTCAAACATTGCCCCAAACTGAAATTAGAACCTGAGGGGAGATTTTATCCTGGGCATGGGCACCGAAAATACTGATAATGCCTGACGCCAAGTCCTTGTGTCCTAATAACCCTTGCTATTTGTAAAGCAAGCTCCTATCTTCCTATCTGCCTTTTTGTCACACCCCAGAAGAACACACAGAGGGAAGGACTGTTTACCTTTGTATTCATTCCCTTTGACTCAGTATTTACCAATTGCTTTGACTCAGTATTGTACCACGATGGACAAATCCTTGTAGAAAGGAATGTTCCATTGTTTTAAAGAAGACAATAGAATGTTTCCATTTGAAAACAGTTCTCCATTGCTATGATTTTACATAGTCATGAAAAAGCTACTATGTCTCCAGAATATCAGTCTGCCACTAGAAATGAAGAGGCAGATTTTTGCTCACCACTTTCCTAACTGTTCACCAGGAGCTGTTTGCAGCCTTTCATCAGCTCAGCAGTCTGTGAGTCAAAAGGAGATGGACAAACAAAAGGGATCTCCCTCAAGCTGACAGTAAGAGGACAGGAGTGACTCAAAATGCTTTTCCATTTAAACCTGCTTAACAAATGCAGGTGTCCCAGCTTGACATTAAAGACAATTGCACTGAGATCACATTCCCTCTGAGAGGACTGAGAAACTGGGAACAGCAAGGGAGGAAAGTGCAGGCTAAGAAAAAGGTGTAGAATGCATTCAGAGTGAGTAATAAATGAAGAAGGAAGGCATTCCAATACACGGAATGAAAGCATAAGATGCAAATCATCATAATTATAATAACATTTCTTGAAATGCAAGGCTTGATTCTGAACTGGTATTAATCAGCTAAGCTTCATCAATACCAGTTAGACTGCCTGATTACATTAATTCCTCGTCTTCCTGACCATGGTCAATGGAAAAAGCAAAGCTTAATGAAAATAGATGAAAAATACAGAGTTTTTTGGCTGAATCAGAAGGTCTGAATATAAAACTCACTCTCTGAATTTTGACTAGTTTTTATTTCTCCAGTTCTAAGTGAACACTGCAGCTGTCAGTAATGTGAGCATCAAAGAGAGCCGGGACCCATTTACCCCTGAGCCACATCACACAGACAAACTGAACTACAAATAAAAACCCCAAATTTTCCACATCACAAAAACATGACTGCAATAGGCACCAAATTCTACTCTGATATGAGTTTTGAGAGGCTTCCTTCAGTAACCCCGAACCCTGATGTGTCCGACACTGCTGGAGACCCTCTAAAAACTTTTTCTCCATGTTTTACCTGTCAGCCTAATGGCAGCTAATTATTTCTGGTCTCTTATCTGAGTTGAACCTGATGTATACAAATAACCTTGCAAAGAAAAAAGAAAGCAAAAAGTTCATAGAATGTTTGAAATCTGTCTGTTTGAGAAAATGCTGAGGCTCAGCAGAGCACCTGAGAGAGTGGCAGGTTAGCAGTCAGGGCTGACAGCCGCGTTCCCACGCTCTGTGTCTGCTGTAACTCAAAGCTCCCACCATGGCCACTAACCTCTCTGTGCTTAGTTCAGTCATCTGTCAAATGGGGGCAATTTTTTTCCAGCTCATAATATCTCTGTGAAACTTAATAAAATTCAAGCTGCATCAAAGAACAAAAAGACAGATACAAATGCTCACACTTGAGGGCGAAGTTTTTGTATAGTCCCAGCTCAGTCAATCTTTTGGGACACAGTGTGAGCTTGCTTGAATAAAACCTGAACAAGGGAAATGAAGCAGGTAGAGGTACGCCCTCTCAGCTTACATATCACCTTAAAAGTCTGTGAGAAAGCTATGGATGAACAGGTCAACAAAAGGTTATGAATGACTCAGGCACTATGACCAAGAGGAAGAAGGAAATTGTGTCTGATGCCTGTTGTGCCACTGTTGTGTAACATCATCTCCCCAACCTCACAGTCACAAAGCTGCTGCCAGGAAAACTATGGGAGGCAAGCCTGCTCTTTTGACCAGATTATCTCTGGGTTAGAATCTGTAGATCATTTGGCTATTGCATTACTGGAGGCTACTGTTGTCAGCAAGGGTTGGTTTTCCAAAAAGACAGCCAACATACAGCACCATGAAAATGAGTATTACAAACTTATGCTCTGGAGGCACTTAATGCATCTAGACTTTGAAAACAAATATTTCATCAGAGAAGAAAAGATAATGAGAAACATCGATCAGCCTCATGCCACATCAGATCCATGTGGCTGACATTAATCATCTCAATAAAACACACTGAAGTCTTTAGAGTCTTTTTATGATAGTAACTTAGATCTCTTTCCAGAAAAACATATCATATCTTGATAGCAAGGAGCTGAAAAAAATCCCATTGGTGCCCATAGCTGTTTAATGTACCCAAGTTTGACCCAGACATTTAAATATTTTCCTAACACAAGGAGTAATAAAAAACCCTGTGAATAATCTTTTGGTTGAGCAATCTGTGTGTACTTTGACCAAAGGCTTTCGTGCTGCAAGCAGTAGGTGGCATGCTTAATAAATGAATATTAATCTCACAAATATGTTCTCATGGTGTTTTACTGCTGTCTTAAAACTCAGATAGAAAACAATCTACCAAAGGATGAACACAAAATATTGAAAGCTCAGGTTCTTTAGATACAACTGAAACGAGTAATCAAATTACAGAACAACTCTAGGGTGAATCCAAAAAACTCAGGACTGAGTCCTGCCCCATCACAGTAATGGAATAATTGAAACAGAACTCTGATCCCAAATTCTTGAAGTGAATATGTTATTTCTCATTGCATAGGGAAAAAATACCATCTGCATTGCTCTAGTCAAATATGCAAATGAGTGATCATATTCTTTCCAACTAAATTATCTCTTGGGTTTCTGTTTGGGAAGACAAGGTAGGTAGACAGCACTCTTCTCTTGCAGCACTGCTCTCTACCAGTCCAGACATGCTCCTTACTCCAAGTCAGCTCACACCAGGCAGGGGTGAAGAGATCCTTTAGGGGAGACCTAACAAAACTGGCAAGTTTTGTGAAGCACTTTGGGAGTCTTTGTGTTTAAAAGCATAGGAAAAATGGGAGATTGTGATAATTTGAAAGGCATGGAATGCCACATGAACAATGCCTGTCCCTGGGATTTATTTTATTTGCTATGCAGGTAAGCAAGGGAGAAAAGCAGTGCATTAACTCTGGGTATGGACCAGCCCCTGGGAGCACAGCAATTCTGTCTGGGGGAGCAAAGGGAACACTACATTTAGTTCACACCAAGGTGAAAAAATTACAGAGCTGCCTATACCCTCCTGTGCCATGGCTACACAATGAAAACCACTGGGGTTGTCGGAGCTCTGTACTTCTGTTATTCCACACTTGCATTCAGGAACTGATTTATTACTAAGGCAATAGAGGAGGAAGAGAGGAAAAGCTAAACATTTTGTGTGCTTTGCATCTGGCAAGACATAAAACACTCTGATTTCAAGCATGAGACAGGTCACTGACAGTGACAGACATGGCTGGAAACATCTCAGTTCAGCAGCAGTAACTCATCATTTGAGCTGAGTGTAATTGTCACCAGGTGTCAAGTCCCATTGTCTCCGGCTGTGGGGCTCCAGGCTCCCAAGGAAATTATCACATGAAATTCTTCTATACAATGTGGTTTTTGCATTTGCTGGGATGAACTGACACCAAAGCAAATCCCCTCTGCATTCCTTTTGACACTTAATATCTCCATCAAATCCTCCTGAGTCTCACAGAAAGCAGAGAATAAAGAAAACAAGTTTCTCCTCTCAGTGGCTGAAACTTGATCACTTTTATTTTCAAGGGCTGAGAAATGCAGTAACTTATATTGCAATGATTTCTTCAGAGGAAGACCTTGGAAGGTATTAATGTCCTGTGCCTTGCTCAGGAGGAATAATGCCTGCCCTCCATCCCACTAGAAAGCAGAAAATGATCCTTGTCTCCAGTGTAAGGAAGAAGATAAAGCAATAAATATAAAGTGTCAAGAGCTGCACTTTCTGTATCTGATCCATAATGGGTCCTGTGCTGGTACACAGAGGAGGATTAACATAAGAACAACCTGAGGTATGTCTCGTTTTTAACAGCTCATATGTGTGTATGAGGCCACATTGATCACCTAAAAACAATCAGATGGTCATCAAAGGATAAAATGAAATTATCTATGTGTACTTCTTACAGAATTATTAAAATGCTTACTATCAAATTGTGATTTCAAGGACATTTCAGCTTTTCAATAGTTTTCCAGCTTTAAGTTGCTGGAAACTATCATTGCTACATTAACAATCTATATGGTCTGGGAACTTATGTCTCAATCTTTTCCACTAAGCTTTAGTAGAATTTGCCTCCAAACAACATTAGGTGCTTATAAAGCATTTTAAAACAATGGCATGACTATACACTGGGGAAAAAAAAAAAAGTTCATTTGAAAGATCTGCACTAGCCTATGAATCTATTACTTTGACTAAACATAGAGATTTGTCCACAGTAAAGCAAAAGTTCTCTTTTATCAAGTTTTTCTTGTGCAGTTGTATAACAAGAATAGGGATGCTCTCAATCAGCACTTCTGATATTCCTATAGTAGAAGACTTCTGCAGGAAAGGAGAAAAAAATATCCTAACAGGTCACAAAGTCAAAAATTATATCTGCATTAATTAAACTAAACAGAAAATGTGGGTTTATGTTAGTGGTGGGGAGAGGGAAAGGAGAGGAAGAACCCACCTAGTAGAAAGCCCTGTCTTAATTAGGTTAATTTAGTACTTTCCAACAACTGCAGATAGGAGAGAGTCAAGAATACCTTAAAACTCATTTATCAATTTCCAGCCAAGAAAAAAAAAATGCCCAGATCAAAAACTTATTAAATTCTTGGAATAATTCATTGCCCTGACTATACCTTATCATATACTAAGCATTCACACTCTGCATCAGATGGAGATTTGGTAAAGGTTTGGTGGAAAAACATGGAATCATAGAATCATTTAGGTTGGGAAAGACCTGAAGGAACACCAGCTGGGACCAGGTAGCAGCTAGCTGGATGTAACTCCATTCCCCTCCACTCTCTGGGCCCAGCTGTCCAGCCAGTTTTATCCCCAGTGAACAGCGCTTCCATCCAGGCCACGCTCAGCTGGTTTCTCCAGGAGAATGCTGTGGGAAATGGTGCCAAAGGCTTTACTAAAGTCCACCTGGGACAACACCCAGAGCCTTTCCCTCATCCACTATGTGGGTCACCCAGTCATACAAGGAGCTCTGGCTGGTCAAGCAGGACCTGCCTTTCACAACCCCACGTTGGATGGGTCTGATTCCCGGGTAGTCCTGCACATTCCATGTGATGGCACTCAAGATGATCTACTTCACAACCTTCTGCAGCCCTGAGGTCTGACTGACAGGTCAGTAGTTCCCCACATCCTCCTTGTGGCCCTTCTTGTGGATGGGCAAGGATCAGCCAGGACTGCTGCTAAATGATGGAAAGTGGCTTGGTGGGCACTCTGCCAGCTCCCTCAGTATTGCCTGGGTGGATCCCATCCAGCCCCAAGGACTCATGTGTGTCTAAGGGGTGTAGCAGGTCACTGACCATTTCTCCTTGGATTATAGTAGCTTCATTCTGCTTCTTATTTCTGTCTTCCATCTCAAGGGCTGGGAGCCTGCAGAACTGATCTTGCTACTAAAGACTGAGGCAAAGAAGGCATTAAGTACTTCGGCCTTTTCACTGTTTCCAGTAAAGGATGGAAATTCTCCTTAATTCTCTTTCTGCTGCTAATGTATTTATAGAAACATTTTTTATTGCCTTTTACAGCAGTAACCAGATTGAGTTCTTGCTGGGCTTTAGCCCTTCTCATTTTCTCCATCCACAACCTCACATGAATTAAGTGGTTTTGTCTTCCTTTCACTGAACTGCAGAAACCTGTAGCCTGCAGAAGACATCTGATGCAGTCCCACACTCAAAGCAAGTCCTACTAGAGCAGGCTGCTCAATACTGTGTTTGTTGAGTTTTGAACCTTTTGAGTCTCTGAAGATGGAGAATTCATAACCTCTCTAGATCATTTTTCCGCTATTTGATCATGTTGATGGCAAAAAACCTTTTTCCTTTATATCTTTTAGCACTGTCCCACATTGCAACTTGTGTGAAATCCCTCACCTTGGCACTGAGCACCTTGAGAAGAGTCCTTGTCTGCTTTTTTTTCCCACTAGGTAGTTGTACCCACCCATTTGATAGTCAACAGCTTTCTCTGAATAAACCCATTTTCCCAGCTTCTTCTCATACATCACATCACTTAGTCCCTCAACTGATCTTGCTCCATTAGGTCAATGTTTTCTTTGTACTGGTGAGCCCTCAGCTGGGCACAGTACTTCCAACAGGAGCCAAATACAGGAAAAAAATCCTTTACATCAACCTTTTTGGTGAATATACTTCTGCCCACACAAAACAGTGTGCAGTTGGCCTCCTTTGACACATAGGCACCCTGCTGATTTTGATAGTTGGAGAGGTTTTCTAAGAAGAGTGAAGAGAGTTACTTTTAATTCTTTCCCTATAGAAGCCAGACATTATTAAGAGATTTTCAGCACCCGCTTCCTAAATCTAATATAACAATATGGTTATTCCCAGCCCCATGTGAGTTTGTTGGCTGACACAGTTATTCTACAAGCAGAAAACAATCAAGGCCCCAATAATATGTGAACCATAAAAGCAATGCAAGCCATCTCTGTAATCATTTTCTGATGTTCAGACATGTATTTGTTCTCCTAGAGTTCTTTTCCTTTGTTCTACTTGAAAGTAAAAAAGAAGTAAAAAAGATTAGCCTTTGTGCCTATTGACCTCTAATGCCCTGTTAAACCAGTGGGAGTTTCAGATGTGAGTGATAGTACCACTCTTCTTGTCTGCTTCAATCTAATGGGTGTGATTCATATCAGAATATTTTAAAAAATCTAAATTGATCAGTACAAGAATCACTTAACCTGTTCCCTGCAGATTTCAGATACATAACACCAGATTCAAATTCGATGTAAGTAAAAACAAAATATAGGTTATATTAGACAGGAATTATTTTAGAATACTTGGATCAAGTTCTTTGTGTCCACTACTACTAGAGCTCCAACCATTTGTTTCTTTTTCTCTGCTAAGTACTTCCATATTACTACTGTTTTCTGGAGGAGTTATTTCTGCCTTTGCAACATCTTGATCAGATTGTGCTTTTCTTCAGAAGTAGCTTGCACAGTGTATACTAAAAAATGATGATGAGATTATAAGAAATTATAAAGCTAGATTTTGGTGTTTTTTTCTTGTGTTACAGATAATCAAAATCTAATGTTGAATCATATTGCAGACAAACCACATTCAAGAGAAGTATTATAATTTAGATCCAATAAAATACATTCCGGTGTTGCTTTTTTGTCTCAAAATTAAGATCAATACATTGTACCTCTTGCACATAATGATGTCTATAGTAAAAAGAAAAATACACAGAAAGTGAAGAGAACATAATTCATGGATTTCTGTAACATTTCTGTAGATTTCAAACATTTAAACAAATATTTCTGAAAGCTGTAAATTGAAAAAATCAGAGTTGATGGCAACATTGCAACAGATGAAAATGAATGCTGCCAAATTTGTCCTACCTGTTCCAAGAAACAAGACATGGTATCTCCCATCAGCAGCATTCACTCGATCCACAGCAATCTTGGTATACTTGTAGTCAGCTCCTATCCGGATGATTAATGGCCTCTTGTGTATTGGGTAAATGGGATTAAACATCAAAGGGTGATTCCTAATGAAGGTCACAACATCGTCTGGAAACTCTTTGGTTGTCCTCACATTGGGTGTGAAGGCTCCTCCTGGACACTGTAAGAAAATGCACAGTAATGATGAACACTACTTACCATCTTTCAGAGAGTTTTCATCTCCAGATCATTTATAAATATGGACAGATAGTTGACAAAGGAAAGTCCCAAAAAAAGCACTTCAGACTTGGGCCAAAACTTACTATGTTCCAGTAAGGGAAATGAACTGTTGAATAGCTACACTTTGAATTCCCATCACTTTTGATAAAACAAACCAAATGTATTTTTGCACTTTCAAAATCCAGCTTGATGGCAAAATCTGTACTTCTAAACCTATTTCTACATATTTAATACTTCTAAACTGCCTGTTGAAAAAAAAAAAAAGAAATCTAAAAGATTGGTAAGGGAAGATACCAAACTTTTACATATGTTTTTTACAAAGGCAGAAAACAAAATCTGATACTTAATTGCAATTTGGCCAATATCCCTCTTGCCATTTTGTTGATTATAAGATGATGAAAGGGCCTGTGACACATCTTCATTTGAAAGAGAAATAATACGGAGTTGATGAGGGAGTCCCGTAACAACTTATTTATATCTGGAAAGGTTGTCTATACATTCCCCTATGCCTTAGAAGCAACTGAAGTCCATGAATACTTTGGATGCTTCTTTAAATATAATGAAGAACCATGCAAATAATCATCCCTGAGGCATTCCCGGCCTCACGAATAAAAGCCATCTTAGAAAACTCAACTCTTTACTGACCTTGAAACTAAAAGGAAACTGTGAAGAAATCAGAGCTATGTCAGTAATTGGTACAAAGGTCTCCATGTACTTACTAAGTTAATTTACTTGGGTTTTTTTTCAACTACCACTACCTCACTTCTTATTGCTGCTCCTGACCTTTCATTTTTTCCCCTTACCGTATTTCTGAGCTGTGAAACTCTCCTCAGAGTACTGGAGATATTCAGAAGTGTTTCAATGCTGTATTTTTCCAATTGGAAAATGATTTGTTCAATAAAAAGCAGTTGACGGAAATTTGTTTATTTTGATGAGGGCCATTCTTATGTCTAGGATGGAATTTCTGGTCAAAACCACAGACACAAAATAGCCAGTAGCTTAGGGAGAGATTTACCTCACCTGACTTCTACTCTCTTAAAGGCTGGCATTTATTCTTAGGTTTTGTCTGTAGTCAGTAATTCAGACTGAACACCCTACTTTTAGATGGCTGAAATTACATAAAATGAATCATATTCTGAGAGACTTGGAATCTGTCTGGGGAAATGTGAGTCATGTGTCCAACCTACCTGATGAGATGCAATGTTAGAGTTTGGGGTTTCACCTGCCGGGGCATCCCCGTAACCACAGGCAGGAGTGCCTGTTCTGCCCTCACTGCTAAAAGCTGTTCCATATTGTGCACTCAGTAAACTATTCATTGGGCATACCAGGAAACAAGTAGAGAGGGGACTTCAGCCTAATCACAGCCTTTAGAGTTGTCTTCTGGCTCAATTAGGTGTTAATTATTTATACAAAGTAGAACAGCTCTGGTAGGAACTCTAAAAGATATTGCTCTGGCATCAGTACCCTCCAGAAAAAAGAGCCAGAACTCAGCTCAGACATGGGCTGTTTCTCTCATCTGACATCTTTGATGATTTATTTTTCTGGGCTCATATTTATCCTAAGGGTTTTGTTTTGGCTCTCATTAGAAATGATGCTCTATGTTAATGCCTAAGATTGCTCACAAAATTGAATTCTTATTATCTTGCTTGCTCTATCCTCTCTGGCATATTCATCCACATTCCAGAAAATGTATGGAACAATCTGTTAAGATTAGCAATAAATACTTAAAAAATAACTGCATTCATCATTAGCAAGATTATTCTACTTGGTAGTGCTCTGCCAGACCTCAGCTCCTTTCAAGAGGGATTCTGTTTCACAAACAGTTCAACTTAAACTTTCCTGTCTCACATAGCTCAATTAGAAGTCTTTATCTGATACTTTCAACCCTTCCATTATTGACTTGGAGTTGTAAGACTTTTGTCTGTGACTTCTTGCAAAAATGTCTGTGCTATGATTCACACCAGCATGACCCTAAAAACTTACATTATATCATTGTTCCAAGGAAAGCTTTAACAAACATGTTTAGTCAATTAATTCTTTTACTAAACCAGCGACAAGCAAAAGATGATACTGAAGAAACCCATAAGCTCTCTCTTTCCTGGATGGATTGAATGGGCATCCTTCACAGCTCATTCAAGAACTTGTCTACACAAGTTTATACTCACACTTGATTATTATAATTCTTCAATTTACAGCATATTCTCCAATATGCTGTAGGTACAAAAACTATTTCTGTAAACTCTGAAAAATGGAAACTACTCTCAAACATCACTGAGTTTAGTAGCAAGCTGCCAATTATGTATTTCTTTTTCCATAAGTAAGTTTTGCTTGTGGAGAAATAAGAAACCACTGGTATTTAGTGAAGGCCAGCCAAACACTGCTGAGTTGATCATGGCCAAAAGAAAGTATTGCTTCATTTAATCCTACTGAAGCTACACTGAAGCCTTTCCATTGTTTATCCAGTGTCCTGCAACATGATGAACTTTCATTTCTACCCAGAGGTTTAGTATGAATATCTCTTTAGGTAACTGCAAAGTAGGACTTTCCATGTCATAAAAAGGCATCCCTGTCTAGTCCAGCATCCGAGAAGTTACCAAAAAAAGTGCATTGCAGAGAAAAGAAGATCAAACCCCACACACTGCAAACATGGCTAATCACGTTAACTCTTCGAGTACAAACTCTGAGCAGCGAAAAATCCCCATGTCCCGATTTTCACAAATGCTTTGATGTAAGTGAAAAATAAAGTTTGTGGCACACATTGAAAAGTGGATATTTTTTTTTTTTTTGGCAGTGAAATAAAAGCAAAGCCAAAGAAATTTCATCTTAGAAAATATGACCTGGGGATACTGTGTTGTGGCTGAATCATAAGGAAGCACAAAAGCCAGTGATCCAAAAACGAGCAATGGTCATCTAAAGGAATCTCTATGAGCTATGATCTAAGAATTTATCTTCAAATTCAGAGCTCATCAGCATATCTGAAAAGTGTACATAATTTCTGTCACTATGTTAAATCCAAATCTGATTTTTTTCCCCTTTCTGTTGTGTTGCCCAATATCTTTAGGCCAATCTGGAAAACCTCAGAAGCCTCCATGAGGTGAACCAAGAAAAACATAGCAGGGGTTGAGGAAATACATACAAATAAAATACACTGAAGCAGCAAGAAACTTTGAAATGTGACTAATCACAAGAGTGTGAAACTTCCTGTTTAAATAGGTCTTTTCTTTAAAGCCTCAGTGAACTCATGAGATTAGAGCTGTATGAATTAATCACAAAGAAAGACTAATGCTAGCATTAGACCTTAGTGGAATGTCAGGTATTGATTAGTTAATTCTAGAGATCTGGGAATGTAAAGTCCTAACACTTACAGCCAGCAACAACTGCACTAAAATGTCATGAAGAATTGTGAGAACAGGGAGAGCTATTCCATGTATCTGAGCTATTCCACGTACAAGAGAGAAGAGAGAAAAAGAACAAGACTTTGCAGCACAAATACAAATCAGACTGAAATAATGATATGGTTAAAGGTTCTCACACGGACTGGCAAAATTAAAATAAAATTTAATTTCCTGTGATGAATGGAAAAGCACCAAAGCGTTAATCTAAAAAAATACAACTCTATTGTTGAGAGATAATTTATAATTTTCTGAATATGTATTTAATTCTGATAATTGAGAAACTGTAAGACTTCATAGGAGTCAACACACACCCACACTACCATACTTCATTTAGCAAATATGGATTCAGAGATGATTCTAGAGAAAGTTCATACATTTTTCATTAAAACCTGAAATATCGGATGTTATATTTCTGCTAAATATAAATTAAGAATAGTTAAAATAAGTAAGTAAATAAATAAAGAATAAAGTACATTAACAGCAATTTGTATATGTCATGAAGTTGAAAAGCAAGAAGAAACAACAGTTTTGTTTAAAATATTTCATGAGATACTTTTACACAACTTGGAAACAGAGCTAGCTCTAATTGTGTACAGATTTATTGGAAGATTATTACTGCCCTTGATACAGTGAAAAAAATTCCTGAAAGCAAGGCATAAAAAAACATTCTTACGAGGAAGAGAATGGTGAACTGATTGGCAAGAAAATGCTTTATTTCTAGGTCTCTCTTCTAAGATTCAGAACCTGGCAGGGTATGACTTAGTCAAGTGACAAGTCCCAGAAACCTTGTTCTCTAAATCTCCTACTACATCTCCTAAGCATCTGAGTAGAGGTGCAAGACTCTGGAGACTAAAGAAAATTCATACAGACAGAAGACAGTTTTACATTTGGATCCAGGCTGTGGAAGACACTAACAATGTTTTATTTCAATACTTGTTTATTTAGCTACATTTAGCTCAAATGTACCCACAAAATGGAAATGCACATGCAAACAAGAAGACTATCACCTAATGAACTAATTCTTATCACTTTTGAAGCAAAAAGCAACTAACATTTTACATGACTTTTAATTCTTGCTAGAAGATTTCCATATATGACATGATTTGCAGTGGGATTTGCAGGAAAGTGAAAAGCAAATAAAATAGTCCTGAATTGTAACAGTCACAGTCACATACAGACTTTTCTCCTGGAATAAATAATATTTATTTATGCATTAAACAAAGACAAGCAATTGGCAAGACTGAATAAACATTTTTGTACTTACAGTGCCAGGTCGCGGGTAGGGAATTCTGCCCTGATAGGGAATCAGCTGGTGGTTTGGGCCCTCCTTGTGTGCAAAGGGTCCATTGAACACAGTCTGGATGTCAGACAGATGATACACACACACAGCTGAGCCTTTAAATATGGAGCTGGAAGACAAGAAAAAGTCAGCATTGCAATCTACCAACTTTTTTACAGCTTTTCCATAATTTTGCATGGTTCAATGATGAAAGATATCTCTAACATAATACTTTATACAATTTATTGTTTTTACGTGGATTTAAAACATTTTAAATCAACTAATCTAGCTGCCTAATATGTACCACTACTTCTTAAGACTTAGCACCTTTCTGAACAATGAACTGAAAAAAGAGAGAGGCAGGCACTACCCTACTGGAGCAATAAGAAGATTTCCTAATGCTAAATATAGAAGAAATATAATCTGGCTCCAGTTAAATCAATGGCAAAAATATTGCTGACTTCAGTGAGGCAGGAGTTTTATAAACTTTGTATTGCCAAGCTCAGCACAGGTTTCCAGAACTCCTACCAGTATATTAACCACAAGATCTCCACGAGCCTCTTAAAATACATGGCTAAAATATTAATCAAAACATCCAGAGCAATTACAATCAGTTGGATTATTATAATCAGTTTCCAGCTTTTTTTTTTTGCAAAAAATGGGGACAAGATGTGGCTGTAAAGGAATTACTCCTATACACTCCTCAAATCCACCAATAAAACTGGTCTTATGAAGACCCAAGTTTGAAGCTTTCTGAGGGGAACCCAGGGATTCACCTAAGAAAAAGGCATGTTCTTCTCACTGCTCTAGATTCAGCCATGGGTCCAGGTAGCACAAGCCCTGCATGGTCTGCATCACCCCATGATGATGAAGGGCACTAGGGGAAAATTTCCAGATTGATACTAAGATTGACTACAGTGAACAAACTCCCTCATTTTTCCTCTCGCTGCATGCAAGGTTTGCGGAATTTATTTTTAAAAAATGGAAACTCCAGACAGTCTAAGATCTGCCTAGTGTTAACTGTAGGATGAAGATAATCCAAGTAACTGTTTTCAATTGAAGAAGAAAAAACACTCCAGAAAAAAGCCTGAAAACATTACACATAGTGTCTAAACAATAAAAGTGAAATCCACATTGCTCTCAGCTATATATGGATTAGCAGAATGAAACTTTTAGATGGATTACGGTATTTGTGGAAATTTTACTAGGTATTAATAGATTTTGAGAAATGCATTTATTCTTTCCAGATGTTTTATGTTAGATTTACAGCATATTATGACACTAAAATAATTTAGCTCAGTATTAATCGGTTTCCTTCTGTATGATTTAGATAAAAATACTAGTAGTTATTACTTCCTGTGATGTTTCCCTCTTGCTACTGTTATGAGTTGCAAGTCTGCAGAGATGAAGATATAGGAAGTATTAAGAAGTAAAAATCCTTATGGCTTTGGTATTTAACTAGGTAGCATATTCAACCTATTGTTGAACAAAAATAAAGCAATAGACCATGTGGTTCACAATAACAGAAATGCATGTGTAAGAACTTCAGTAGAGAGACAAAATAGCTTGAGGGTCGGGAAAAAGTGAAGCTTTATCTTTTTTGTCCAGTTATATGTTCCTGTGATTCAAATCTTATTTCCACTGAGAAATATCAGAATTAGGTAGAAGTGTTTCCAGTTCAGTCATGTTGCACCCTCAACCTAATGATAAGTGTGGTTTTCCTACTAAACATAAGCTCATCCTCTTCTCTTTTTGTGAAGTAGAAATTATAGATAGCATCTAAGTTTACAACTTATGTAATGTTTTTTTTTCCCCCAATTAAATATCATAGAATCATATTCTCCTATCATATTTACATATTTGAGTAAGTAGACCCATATATCCCAGTGAAAAAAGTCTTGGAGAAAAAAAAAAAAAGATCTGAAAGGATTTTTTATTAAAAATTGCCATTAAAGGAATTACTAATAATAAGTTACATAACTTTCTAATCTGATAAAAAATTTAAAATTAAAAAAAAAAAACCCAGAAGACTTCTTTGAATGTAAGAAATAATAGCTAAAAAATAAAGGGTAGCATATCAGAAATCAGGGGATAGTAACCAATTTTACTCTTTGTTAACACTAGGTAGTCAGGGCAAGAGGAAAAATAAAAAAAATAAAGGTAAAGGTGTAAGAGTCTGTTGGTCCACCTGTCAGTCTATCTTTGTGGAGAGTTTCAGCACAGTAAGCCATACCTAGTGCTTCCTCCACCTCTGGGAGCTCAGTAAATGCTTTCTAAACCAAACAGTAAGTGAACAGAACTGACTGGAAACAGGGAGCTGCAAGGAGGTGACCAAATGCCACGTAAGCTTGTCCTTCTGTAGCCAACTGAAGCCAATATGGTTATTTGCCATCTCTGTGATCATCAGCCAGCTGAGGGACTGGAAATTATTTGTATGAATTCATGTAAGATATCCTGGTTTGATCCTTCAGGGTGCTGGATGTTCTTCAGGAGGTGTTAAGTGCTCTCAGATGCCACATGAGTTCACGGCATTGAAGTAATTTAGCTTTCCACTGCTGAGCAGTGACAAGTGGCCCTCCACGGAAATGTTTTGCCAGTGGCAGCTCACAGTATGTCAGGAAGCAGTTTGGTCCAAGAAGCACAGCTCTGACATAGATACCAACAGCAGTGATACTGAGACTCCTGCATGCAAACCACGGCCACAGCAGACACACAAAATTGCCCAGCACAGCCTCATCCACGAAGTATCAGTTTCAGTTTTCATACAGAATATCAGGCAGTACAGGTAATTTTTTTCAAATCTCCATGTTTACCTTGATGTTGTAAAAATTCCATACACGAGTGTCGTTCTGGGGTTATCTGTCTCTAGGAGAAACACATCCTCTGTAAGAAAGAGAAAGAAAAACATTTTGAGTAGTAAGAAAAAATTTATTTTCCAGTTTAATTGATGATTTTATTCCTTCTAAACTCAACAGTAGTTTTATCTCAGACTTGAATGGGAAAAAGGAGACTTACCACATGAACAGATCATACATGCATAAATCTAGCATTTGAACATTCAGAAACAAATTTGGAAATTAACTCCATGCCCTCTAGCCTTATGGAGACAGAAGGCAAAGATTTTCAAATACATTCAGGATCTATGTCAGACATTTTTCTCAGCTGTATCTTGTTTCAGCAGGTTGTTTAGCAGTAGGAAAACATTTAAGTTGCAGTAGGTTAAAGACAAAGAGTTCCCATAGATGGATGTAATCAAAACCAGGGAAATTAGGTGTTTTATTTTCCAGAACGCACTGGAGTGCCCTCACTAGAGCATTTTCAACATGATATGAATGTCAGACAGCTTTGCAGTAAAGACTGTGAGAGAAGTAAACCTCCTGCCTCCTGTTGTGTAGGGATTTATTGACTGCTCTGTGCAAAACTGTACCTACTCACTGAAATGAATTTACCCACTATTACCTCTGATCTGTTGATTTTTCTTTTACACTTCAGTGAAAAGGACTTTAATCTCTGACAGTTTCTCCTTACAAATGTTTTTTAATAACTATAATCATGCTACCGCTTAAACTTAATTTACAACTCAAAGAAGAATGATCTGTGTGAGCTTTTTATCACAGAATATGTTCTTTAGCTTTCCATTAATTATGTGGCTCTTTCATTTAACCCGCTGAATTTTTTAAATATTCTTTTCAATATGTCAAAAGCAAAAGACTTCACCGTGCAGAACTGGAAGTGTTATACTCTCCTGAATTATACATGAACACACAAGCATGTGTTTGCTCTCTCCCCGTTTTCTGAATTTCCAGCTGTGACTGTATTCTTCCTCTTTGCTCGGGAATTGTGCTGGGAGCCCATGCTGAGAGCATTGTCTCCGATTCACTATGGCCCTACATATTGTCATACAAGAAACTAAAAGCAGTTTTCCTACTGCTTTTTTGAAGAGGAGGGGGTTGGTAAATCACAGTTCTGAAAGATGAGCTGCTGTGGCAGTGCTGAGGCACTGCAAACTTCAGAAGATCAGTCCTCCAAGCGCCTTGCCCATTCCGAGCTAGAGCAAGTTAGGATCTGCTCCTAGTCCAGTCAGGTTCCATTGAAACCTTGAACTGAAGCAAGTACACCAAATAGTTGTAAATATATAAACTCAAAAGGACTCCAAACCCCATTTGCTTTGGTGGGCATCAGGAATAATAATCAAGAAAAGAGAGAGAGGATACAATGGAGAGAAGATCAGAACCAGATGCAGACCCAGTGCAGGGCACATTAGCTGCTTATATTATTTATATTTATAGTAAAGTACATGCCAAATCTTCCAATACCTGAATTTAGAACTATGATTTTGCACATCTCAGCTACGAGAAACATAGAACTTGAAACTTTCTGGTAATGTTGTTAGGCATGTAGGTATCAAGATATGCATTTATTAATTCTTTCATGAAAATAAACCTTTTGTGATTGCTGTACAGATTGTGCTTTGAATATTTACAGTATTTCACATATAGAAACAAAAATTTATGTGACTGAATGATTCCTGAAAAATTATATTTATGGATAGTGCTATTGCTGGTGCCCGTAACAGGATTTATTAGGATTATCTTGAATTACCAAACTGAGGACTCTACCCTGTGGTCAAAAAATAGAAAAGATGCATTATGAAAAAGCTGTGTTACACAGTGCTATAAGAAACAGTTTCAAAGGGATGTTAAAAACCCTCTACTGTAATCCAAACTAGTAGCAAAACAGTAAGAGAGTAATTTAGATGTTTCCTTCCAAGTATTAGTACTTTACATCCATCATTGGTTTACATAGTCAAGATTAATTACCTTAATTACCTTTTAATTACCCAGAGAGACTTACGAAGAATTTTTTTTCTTTTGCTGTCATAAAACCGCATGGAGAATTTTGTAATGGACTTCTAGCACTATGATTTCACTGTTAACAACTTGACTAAGAAACTGAATGAAAATCAGTCATTAAACATGCACAAGGGTATAGCATTTAGATGAAATTTTAAGGAATGTTTTTTGTGATACCTAATTCATCAAAGTATGTTTCTGTTCCATCTTCATCCATTACTGAGCACACAAGTCTTGCTTTCAAGAATGTTGTCCACTTGTTCACGAGACTGCGCTGACCACCTGTGTCATTCTGGAAAGGAATATTATTTTTATAAAATAGGAAATAAAACACAGCTAGCATTTTACTGGGCTTTCCCACATTTTTGTCAGGTTAATTCACTATCTCGATAACTATCTGGTAAATTTAATACTAAAAATAGATAGGCCTAAGCCAAATCCCCTCATCTAAACATTTTATATGCACAACAAACCAAGAACTAGTTTTCGGAGTGGACTTTCTCTGCTGGGCTATCAGGGTTGGAGGGTTGGGCAGTAGATTTTGTGCATCAGCAGTAGATGCTGTTACAACTGGAAGTGACTGTGGAGCCCTGCATCACTCATTGACACCCAGGATAAAGTCCATGCTATCCCTAAAAGGTCTCATGGTTCTATGGAGGGATGTTTCTTCTAGTCCTGACAGCAGCATAGCTGCATCTGACCTAGTAAGACACACTAGCACATGAGGTGGATGCTCTAAACAGTATTGGAAAATGATGGCTAGTGTGGGTCAAGCTAGTTATGCACTGCTGCAAGTCCTGCTAGCTTGGTCCAGAGATGGCTTGCTCGCAGCTCACTCATGGATCTTTCCAATTTTCCATGGTTCAGGGTGGGCACTGTAACTGCCAAACCAGGTGATGCAGCCCTGAGGTGAGATCCTGACTAATGGTGCTGGTGAATGCCTTATGTAAGAGCAGTGTCCTCCAAACTGCACAACATGATGTCATCCAAGGAAAGAGAAAAACCAAAATGTAGAAGCTACTGAAATGAGATTTCAATAAAGTGCTGCACATGCTTCACTGATGCTGTTGGAGTTGGTAATCCAACATTTTGAGTGACTTTGAGTTACAAGGATCCTTTTCAGGAGGTAATATATTTTGCCAGTCTCAAAGGTGTTGATACATGAATACGATGGTATGTATCATGTATAATGTATGTATATATGTATATGACTGGCTTAGATTTATTTTAATTGGCCTTGGCTACTGGCTTAGTGTAAGTCTAAAAAGGCTCAGGTCTTTCAAAAATCTTCTGGGCTTCATCATAACAGTAAAAAACCTAACACAGCTGTAATTGTGTGAAACATCTTCTTGCATAACACCCAAAAAAACCTTTAGGCACTCTCACTAAAATACAGATAATAGAGATTATAAAAGAGACCACATGCCTCATCATATTGCCAGAGAAGGACAAACACCTTCATATCCAGGCACAACAACATCACAAAGCATCAAATTCTGAAGAAAATGCAAATTAAAGTTAGGGAATGTATAAACACTCACAATGAACTTCCTGAAGCCTTCCAAAAGAAGGAATGAATAGGATAGCAGCAATTCTGCATTTATAATTTTTCTCTTATTAAAAAAATATTAATTTCACCAGAGATATTAATAGCTGCTTCAATCATTTTTCATCTACAGTTGATTAGAGATACAAAAAAAAATGAAGTAGAGACAATGAGGAGTGCTGTGAAAAAAAATTAATTATTGCCCAGGAATAGCCACAACTCCTGAATTTAAATTTCCTGGGCACATTTTTAAGGTTAGGCTCACACACACATCAATACAAGCAAGAAGAAAGAACAGACGTCATAAAAATGAAAACAGCATTTGAAAGATAAATCCACCATTTTAAAAGCTTCATATTTCTGATGTGCTTTAACTATTTTGAGTATGTATGTGTGAAAGCCTTCACTTCTTAAGGTTCATTTTTATTAAGAAAATAATGTGCCTTATTTGTGTTAAGGACAGCAAGTTTGAAAACTCAACACTAGTAACTACTCTGACTCAGTCAGAGAAATACACAAATCCCTGAACCTCTACATTTCCATATTCTTACATGTATAGTCAGATACATATAACCTGTACAGACCCTAGCTGTGAGCTCAGTAACTGTTCTTCTTAATTATGAATGGTGACACAGAAACAGTAAATTTTGTCAAATCAAAGGCTTTTCAAACATTTAGTCTTTTAGATTATCACATCACACTAGCAGCTTATCCCAGCAACCTGGTAAATAAAATAGTTCTTACTGGGCACACTCTTGCAATCATTGAATGAATTTGCTTTGTGCTGCCGCTGTTGTCTGTGAGTCTTTCTTTGAAGAAGAAGTAGATTTTGGCATCATTGGGGTCAGTGCCATCTGGGATAACATGAGCATCCACAAAAATAGGCTCTGAAATGAAAAAGTTTACCGAAAGAATGAAACCAAAAGATCTATCAGTAAAAGCAATGAATGATTTGACATTTACTCTCTGCTTCAAGGAAGTACTGAATACACCAAATATCAACAGCTAAATGGCTCTGTGCTGGTAGCCATATGTGCTTGCATCCTCATACTTTATTTCAGAGCAAATATTTTATTTCACAGCAAATTTTAGAGGAGCAGTTCAGAAGCAAATTTTAGAGAAGCAGTCCAATGGTATTAGATTACTGCAGAGACTCAAAGAATTCGAGGAAGAAGGAAGAATCTGTGTGTTATCTGGGGCACCTAAGGAAAGTCTCATTGAGACAAAGCATAAACGTAAACTGCAAGAGCTTAGGAATATAACAAATAAGGTTCAAAAATAAGAGAGGAAAACAATCTGTGTAACCCAGAAAAGGAAAGGAGGGTAGGCAAATGCTTGAGCAGCATTTGACTTCATATCAGAGGCTGGTATGTGCAAAACACTACAAAGGAAAATTAGAGAGAGAGCAAAATAATTTGTAACATTTACAGCAAACATATAATGGACAGTGCAGGAGCCCTGGGAATACCTCCTTTGACTGAAGGAAGAAGTGGCCCTTCTCCCTGCATGAAGACTTTGTCTGTTCAATGATCATGCAAGATTGCTTGTTCAGCTGAAGTGCAGTACAAAGTTTCATACAAAGGTTGAATGTCTGACAGAAAACTCTTTTTAGCATTTTTCTGTTCATGTAAGTCTATTCTCAATTAATATAACAAATGTCATGACTCTGGCTCTAAAAGAACATGGAACTAAATTGTACTTTCAAGCACCTGTTTTGAACAGGTAGAGTTTCCAGAAATTAGTAATTTTTAAATTTTCTTTATCTCTAATTCATTTTAGGATGCACGTGTTAGGGTGCACAGGTAAGTGTAAGAATGTATAACAAACAGAAAAAAAGAATTAGAGAGCAGACATAGTTTCCTTTTCACAGTGAAATGCATTTGTGAATGAAATATTGTGATTTCATTGTAGTCATAGCTAGACAGGACTAATAAGTCACCATAAAAAATATCAAGACAAAACCACAGTAACTTTACTTCAACATACCTGAAGGCTTTTTAAAACTGTAACTCCTGTGTTAGATAGTCTATAACCTTTCACACCTACATCTGCTCAGAGGGTTGACTACTATTTTAATTTAAATTGGTTTCACTGGAAGGAGTCTTCTTACCAGTAAAGACAGGGAGAATTTTCACAGTGATGTCAGTGAATCAAAGAGTTATTTGATTCCACTCGGAAATGAGTTTTTCTACTGTGTTTAGATAACCAATTCCTCACCACTGAAATAAGTGGCAATGATCCTCATTGACTTTTCTGATAGTGAGATGCTTTTCTGCACACATTTTGAATGCAAGTGGTGGTGAATCTTCTGTGCAGAGATGGATCACCTTGAATTAAGTGAAGCAGGTGGCTTAGAATCAAACTCTGATTTAAGGCAATATCTGATTCATTAGAGGTGAAGGCACTTCTCTAGAAATCAGACTGCCTCCAATTGCCATTGGAAAGGTTTTTATACACTTGTCCTCAAAGAGCGTGCCTCAGTCGTAATGCAAAAAAAGGCCCTCAGGTAGGGTGGCCTCGGAGTTTGGTTCATGCAGAGATCCCTCTACATCTGTGCATTGTCTACAATTTGTATTTTCTCACATTTCTTCATGGTTCAGCTTCATAAATTAAATTCAGAGACAAGCTCTTTAAAAGATAAGGTCTTTCTTTTAAGCAAAGGAAAGCAGAATCTCTGTGACACCCATTAAAACTCTGGTAAATTAAAGGCATCTCACCACTCAGCCACTTGGAGTTGTGCTGGTCAGTCCTCACTGCATTCCTCCTGGTCAGACTGCGAAAAATGGCTGCATCCGTCCCCATGAAATCAATATACATTCCTGAAAAAAGCTCTTCATCTGTAAAGAATTGAAATGGAGGGAGAATTGTTATGGCTTTTGGGAAAACAAAAGTTTATTTTAAATTCATCAGGTCTTTATTTACACAGGAGTCTATATTGATAAATAGTGGGTCATGGGAATGAGGTTTTCTCTGATTTACAAAGACTCAACCTAGAATGCATGAGAGTAATCAGATTTTTCTTGGAGACTTTATGGAACTGTACCATTAAATGCCACAGCAGAGCTGCATACACGGGAAACCATTATTGATAGGAAGTTTAGTTGCCCCATTTGCACTGCTAAGGACCACTGGAGAATAAGGCTAGTGTTATCAAAAAGTATCACATTCAATATCTTAAGTATGCACTTCAAAGAATTTTTTGTTGTTGTTGTTACAACAGTAGTTGAAGTGACTGGGTTGAATTTATTGCTGCTGTAAACTGGCACATTTACTGCAGTCAGTGGATCAGTGCCAATTTTTACCAGCAGCATTGTTATGGCTGCCCCAGGCAGCCTCAAGCTGACTTCAGTATTGCAGAGGCCAGACAATCATACACTGAACTTTACTCAGAGTAATATGGAGCAACAGTTGTGTCCTAAGTATAGGGCCATTATGCTTGAGCAGAATGAGACACACAGCTCCTACATTAACAGAACTATGAGCTTCTGCTCCCTGTGCAGGGCTTAAAACTCAGCCCATCAGTCAGGATGTCTATCTGTGTTTGTTTGAGTCTGTGTGAGTGCATAAACATATGTATTTATAATTACAATTATCATTTCATATACTATCATTTTCTACTCTGTGAATAACTAAGCAATTTCCACTGACTAATGACAATGAAACCCCAGAGCAGAAAACAGTAGCTAAAATAAACTCTAACTCTCAGAGTGGGAGTGGTGGCTGAATACATTCCAGTACAGCTGGGTCCCTTGATTGATGTTTTTGTCTGTACTCCTGGACTACCCAGAGAGTGTGGTCTAGCTGGCAAGAGTCACAGGCTCAGAAATACTTGAGGCTATTTTCATGCTGTGTCTGTGTGTGTGTGTGTGTGTGTGTGTGTGTATGTTCCTAATCAGCATAGAAGACTATTGAGAAGCTCATGAGAGGATCAAAACTCTGGAGACTTTGCTTTTCTGCTGCTAACTGGAGCCTGAACTGAACCCTGGCAGGGCATCCAGCAGCCACTCTTCTGCTCTCACCTCTCCCCATGATGACAAGATTCCTACACAAGGGATTTAAGCAATGCATTTGCTGCATGTTGCTGAAGCATTTACTTCTGGAGCAGGTATTGACAGAACAATGTTAGATCTGGACAAATTTATAAGTCATTTTGTATATTTGCCTCCTCACCTCAATCCATCAGAACTTTATTCTTATTATGAAACAAATTGGCTGAAAGAGATCAGGTTTGTGGTTCTCACTAAATGTTATGTACAGTCCTGTGCATATACACCCTTCAGCAACAGTACTACATAATGTAATTTTAATCCTATTATATATCAACAGTATTACTTATGTCTTAAGCATTCCTAGTGTCTGTTTGCTAATCATGTATCAGAGGAGATCCACCAGTTCCACTTCCTTCTGGTAAAATCCTTAAATTCAGTATTTAAATAAAATTCAGACCAAACACAGTATCTGGTCTGCACAGCACAATGAGTTCACTCTACTTCACTTTGTTACTGGGGGGAATTACTGAATTGATGAGGTATGTCTGCTTTTATAAATATCTCATAGTCTTGGTGGGGAGAGAGACATGCATCCTGCACACCAGTATTGCCTAACTGCTTCAAAGCACTTTTTTCATTGCTTTGATGCAAATGCATCTCTGTACAATGGCAAACTGTACAAAGTTCAAATTTATTTTTATAGCACCACTTTCTTCTGAAGGGTGAATCAGCTTTCCTGCTGTATTTATTCTAGGCTGGTGATGCCCAAAATGGTCAAGAAATTGCATCTATATTTAAAAAGGGTTATTTTATTGTGGAAGAGTTAGTTGGTCTGGTGGTATTTACCATCTTCTGAAGCAACAGGAGGGAATTCCTCCAGCAGAAAGCTCAAAGGTGAGTCCAGTACATTGGCTCAGTCCCCTCATTACAACATGGGCTGAGACTTAGAAACTATGTTCATGTTTCTGGCATGGATACTGAGGCTAAATTCAGTAGAGTTTAAGGCTTTTGAAGTGACTGGACTTTGCAACACAAAGTATAAAACTCAATGTGGGGACTCTTTTTAAAATGAATTTTACCTTCATGGAATAATTTAAACTTTGTAGATGAGCTATGCCATGAAAGACAAGTCAAACTGTAAAGACGGGCTCCTTAGTCACATAACAGAGATAAGGAAAAAAATGAAAAGTCTATTAAGATGAAAAAAGCTGCCATAGATTTACTGTAGAAAAAAAAATCAGCTTAATGTACAAACAATAATTCAGAAACAATGTTCTTTAATGTTGCTATATAAAATCCAGAAGGAACAAGGAAAGGAAACAGTCACTTCACTTAATAATACCAGAATGGCAATGAGTAGCAGTGGACTCATCTATCACTGACTTTGAACAAACATTTTCTTTACACAGTGAGTGTCTGTAAACACTGTCTCTAGATCACTGTTGAGATAAAGGTGTAAGTGCAGCCAAGGTTCAGAGAGATGTCTAGGTAGCATTTACCTGTTCTCTAAAGGTGTTCAGCTCACATCTCTGTGAATAGATATACTTATCCTTTGTACTAAATATATATGCAATGAGGAATCAAAAAAAAAAAAAAAAGCAATTTATATTTTGAACAGGCCATGTAGGACAGACTGTATTACACTTTCCTTAAGATCTACAAGGCTTTAAAGGAAATATCTCACACAATATATAATAGATGCAATTGATTTCAGGGGAAGCTGAATGGCAGAAACAGGGTACATTGTTCCCTTGCAAGCCTTGGGTGAAAAACACAGTACCTGTGTGCAATAAGTTTTATTTACTAAGAAAGTCTCAAAAATCTGTGCAACTGCTGTTCCCATCATAGCCAAAAATACAGCAAGGAGCAGGCACATGTTGAAAAATTAGGGCTTTGACACTAGAAGTGTGTGAACATACTGCAAATGTGAAAGGTCAGGTTACACTGAGTATATATTTCCAGCTCTTCCTGGGTGAAAAAAAGAAAAGTATCTTTTACAGATTACTTAGGCAGCACAAAGTGTATTCCCCCTTTGAGTTTCCTGGTAGGTGTGCAACAAGCACAGCAGAAATCCTTTACTGTTTCACTTTGTGGCCTTTCAGATGGAAAGAAAATATGCAAAATTGGTTGGGTATAAAGCCAATTGAAGAATGAAGAGCTTTACAATAGTTGGTGGGCCCTACAGCATCGATGACAACAAAAATGAAATTCAAAGCATCTGAAGTCTTCAGACTTTCTTTCCCTGGCTACTCTGAGATTTTAAAAATAATTAAATAAGACACAAGTGCTGTCTAGGATGAGCAAGGTCAGAAACCACTCAAATATAAATGCTAGACAGGGTAATACAAAGCTGAAACTATTCCTGGGAAAAAATGTGTAATCTGGAAAAGGGAGAATCTTTTGTTTCCTGTGTCTCCCCATTTCAATAACTTATTCCTGCATTTCATTTGTCCACCCACCTTAAGCTTCACACAAGCCTTGAAACACGGATGGACCCACCCCTTGTGCCCATCAGCCAGACAAAAGGCACTGCTCCTGGGAGGCTGAATTCTGCTCCCTTGGGGTATTCCATCAACCCACCCTCCACATGACCATATGGTTTAGACCCCAGCAGCCTGGAGTATCTTTACTTACTGATCATAACAGACACTGTATTCACGTTAGGGTTGAAGGAACAGCGTCCCTTTCCTGATTCACACTTGGAGTCGATCTTGAAGATTTGTTCCTGCAAGGTAGATTTGTGTGTCACTTCTCATGTCAGAAACCATTAGATCTAAGCTGGTTGTTATGCCTGGCTGTTTGCAGCATTAGCAATGCTCTATTAACAGTGCTCTACTGGGCACTTTCACTGTACTATTGGTAGTTGAACTCTTCTATTCAGATTTCCATCATCCTGTTAGATAACACTGATACACAGTTATTATCAAGACTCTTGTTATAAATTCAAGACACTGAATCAAAAAAATGTTCCCTCTGTTAAGGATAGGTTGACTGATCTCTGCAATAATATCCATGGAGATTGCTTCTGCAGTTTTGAAGTTATTTATCATTTATTTTCTGTATATATTGGTGTGCTTATAACTGTCTAGGACATTATAATGAAGCTACTAGAACAAAATACATACAAAATAAAAGTCTCTTATGACAACTGTCATTAGATTATAGCATAAATAATTTGGTCTTTACTGAGCTATCAGGCCTCCAAAAATCCCCCAAATGACACTTATTCTCTTCAATACCATCTCTTGGATTACGTGTAGAGTTCCAAATCCACAGTGATAGATGATTTATCTATACCTTTTACCATAGCCTGAAATCTCCTGCTTTTTTTTTTTTTTTTTCAAGAAATCATGGTACAGGGATATATATATATGTTATGTATATATATATGTTATGTACTTTATGAACAGGAAATACATTTAGCAAAGTAGAAGTAATTTGGACTATAGCTTAAAATACAAATAATCTGAATATCTTTAGAAAATCTGCCCATTTTAGTGCAACTCTTCACTTCTTGGTTCCCAGCAATACTAGCACAGTGTGCTCAGCAAAAAATGACTTAGGCCCAAGCTCATTTCTTAACAATTGCAGTCAGCAATGGCAGATAGAAGCTGACCTAACACACACTGACTCCCCCACACTGTATACCAAACAGCTTGTTCTTAGGCTCCTACAACAAACTTCCAATCTTCAACAAAAAACCAAGAGAAACAATTGCAAGAAAAAAAACCACCAACAACAAATAACCAAACTTAAACATTTCAAAAGAGAAACTTAGCTGACAAAAATTCCAAAGAAAGGCTTCTGTGAGGTAGATACCAACAATTAGTTATTTGAGAAAAGACAGCAACTCCTCGTATTCCCTTTAACAGTTAATGTAAATCACAGGGGAGTGGGGATGCCACACCAGTCCCTAAGCAGCCATTTGGCACCAGCAAACTGAAGATTACACCAAGTTCAAATGCACAGCTGCAGCAGGAAGTTTTCATATGATTGTTCCCTCTCTTTCCCCCCTCTTCTGTTTTGCCTAATTTAATCTCAGAGATCTTATCTATTGTTTCACTAATAAGCTCTCTAAACATTGTTAAAATATAAGTATGAAGTTTCTAATATGATCTTGGGTGGTTTCTTTGTAGGTTTTTTTTTTCACTTCTAGATTATATGCAGCTTGATTCTAATCCATGTTTACTGTATTAAACCACTATTTACCAATTCAAAACGCCCATTACTCCTCTACTAAACTAGCTCCAGGATTACACTTGATTTTCATATATATTAAACTACTATTTAGTCTATAATTATTTCACATAGAGATTACACTTCCTTCTGTTTGCATTTACTTTGACATTAGAATATATTTGGGTGACTAAGGGAGTAATTACCAAAGACCAAAGTATTAAGTGTGCCAAAGAAGAAAATTAATTGTTTTATAACCTCTGTTTCAGGGAAAAAGGCAAAATTTTGGGGCAAAACGTGCAAAAAACCCCTATTTTTTGTGAGCTTATGTGAGATCCTGGAAACAGAAGTGCAAAACAGGCCCAGTTCTTATGATTGTTGGATATGACTCTGTCAGGCTTTGTAGTTTCTAGAGAAAAACAGATGTGCTTTCTAAAATATTCATTTTGCACGTGCAAAAACAACCTTTTGTGCATTGAAAACTCTACCAAATTGAAGGTGAAATGGTACAAGCAGAGGAAAAAATGAATTTTCACTAGTCCCATCAGTATTACATAGTTCCTCATTCTGCTCTATCAATTAGTCATGCACAGATATAAGCAATGAGTTCAGAAGGAAATTCTTGGGTTTAAACTGTTATGCTATTGTTGGCCTGTACAGTAATGGCTTTGAGCTTGAAGTGCCTACAGTCAAGTGTCTCACAGAGTCCAGACGTCTGAAACAGCAGTTTATTTAATCAATTGATCATAGGCATGCAGCTATACAGACAGCTTAAGTGAAGCCAGTTCTGCTTTTCCAAGTCATGTATCTTTACTTTTCATTTAAGAAATTTAACATCTTGCATCATCTGGAGATGTCATTTCCTGCCCTCCCCTCTGTCCCAATCTCATTTACAAACAGCCTAAAATAATGAGATTCAAACTTCTCTGGGCTGCAATACCAGTACTTAAAATGATAAAGAGTATTACATTAATTAAAGACAAATGAGATCACCATTCATGTTTTAAATGATTTTTCAAGAAATGGAATAATGCTGGGGAAAGGTGATCCCTGTTTCATAATACATCAAAATAAGTCAATGCAGATTTTTTAACCAAAAGGATGGATTTACTTACTTAGTTCTGCTTGCTTCTGCTTTTAAATCCAGGCCTATAATCTCTACTTTTTGATAATTTAGTAGGACTGAAAGCACAGTGATTCCGAGTGCATGTTCTGTTAAGGAAGCTGGAGCCAGGTAGGGATGTACCAAAAGTCACTGAGATCATTCCATGCAAACTGACCTGGAGGAACATTGACTAATCACCTCCCTGGCAACCTCTGCTGCAATCCTGGGGCTCAGCCAGAATTCCTATCCCACTCCCAATTAAATCAGTGATGAATTTCTCAGTGTCTTCCCGAGAAGCCAGCCCAGCTTTTAAAGCTGCCCTCACATGGCAAAGCTCCAGGTAGCACACTCTGATCTTCCCTTCCAACACATCTGCTTCCACATTGTTCTGGGAAATATACTGCACGCCCCTGTGCCTGCAGACATGAATCTGACCCAAAAGCTACTGAGGTGTTGCCTCCTGCTTAAGTGCCTGACTTTTTCCTTCTTGTTGCTTAATTTATTGCCTATTACATTTGCACATAAACAAACATTTCACTTTCAGATCAGGAAACTTGGACCATATACTTCTGAAACATCTGGTACTCATACTGAAAATACACTCAGTGAAACTGAATATAGAAAAACTGGAGACCTATCTAGAAAAAGTATGATCTTACAGTGAAGAGAAACTTACCAACTTCATCTGGGCACCATCTAGTGGGGCAAAACTTGTTCAGTAGATAAAGTTCCTGTACTGGGATTGCAACTAGATGGTGTTAAGCTGAATTCCAGCAAAGCTAACCTGAATAGTTAGCCAAATTAAGGGCTTCTCCAGGGAACCAGTAACACATGGAAGTTATAAAAACTGGACTTTGTATTTTACTTTTCATCTAACTGTCTATTTCCTTTCAAGTATTTCTTGGGCATTTTTCCACCAAATGGTAGGAATGAATTCACCAGACAATGTCAAATAAAAAGTACTATCAAATGTATCCCAGCATTTGGTATGACTGTGGACAACCATCAACTATTGGACATATACATATATATATAGAGAGAGAAAGGGAGAGGACAAATACTGTCCATATATTGGACAAATATATCATCTTTTGGACAACCATCATATTTGAGGCATGACTTTTGATCATGGCTTTGCTTCTAGCTGGTATCAGGTCAGAAATCTTCGGACCTTTGCTCTTTTTGCTATTTAACATCGGTGAAGGAACCTACCGGGACCACTGATTCTTGCATTTTCAAAACTTTGAGATTTTGCTTCACACCAGTAGGGTGGGCCACAAAGGGAGTGGACAGAGTGAAAAGAGAGTTACCTCAGACCTGCGTCCCCTGTTGACGTAGACGCAGACGGGGCTGAAGGCGCCGCTGCCGCAGACGTACAGGTGGGTGCGGTTGTACGACTGGATCACGCGCACGAAGTTCCCACAGCCGTGCTGCAGGAAACACAGAGAACAGTCACTCCACTGTGGCAAATGTTAGGAGGTGTTGGGAACTCTAGAGAATAGACATGACACGTAATTTTAACAGCATCATGAAAACTGAATTTGTTGGTCTCTGGATTCACTTTGCCTGCTCTGGGAACTGGGCTCTCTCTGATTAAGCACCACAGATGAGTTATAGGGGAGTTCACATAGCATTCCCACTTCCACACAGCAATTCAATTTTCATTCACCTATTTCTCTTGCATGAGAAGAAGCAGGACCTCTACAGGAAGCCAAGGCATAACCTTAGGAAGTTTCCTTAGGGACACCTCTGAAACAGTCTCTTTTTCCCCCTGATTTGTTCAACATAAATGAAGATAATTAAAAAGAAAGCAAGTCCAAATATCAGATTTTGCTATTTGTATAAAAAATTCATTTCCAGAACTTTAAACTGAGGTTTGCAGTCAATTGTTGCT
Source organism: Urocynchramus pylzowi (assembly GCA_013397555.1). Classification (NCBI taxonomy): domain Eukaryota; kingdom Metazoa; phylum Chordata; class Aves; order Passeriformes; family Fringillidae; genus Urocynchramus; species Urocynchramus pylzowi. The sequence goes on along the minus strand of VZRH01004490.1, from coordinate 348,658 downwards.
TTGTATGGAAGACCTACAGTAACATCTTCAAATCAGCATGAAAATTAAACCAGAATATTAAGGGCCACATGGTTCACAGTATTGGATTTTAAGTTTTTTCCTTCCCTTTTGTCTCTAACTCTTTCATTTTTTACTGTCATCAAATGTTAATGTACTTCAGAAAATAGATTTTTTTAATGAATACTTTTTCTTACCCAGATCCCAGAACTGCTTTCATATTCAATCATCCAAGCCTCACCCCAGACAGTGAGAACTGCATATGTTTTATGAGCACAGGGTTGGAAACCGTGCCATCAGTCATCTTCATGAAAATCAGTAGAGTTAATCCTTGTTTAGCAGACTGCACTGGTTTATTTACTTTTAAAGGCATTCACATTTTTGGTTCAGCAGGAGCCAGCACCATTTTCATCTGAAAACTGGTGCACAACTGGGGTCTTCAGACTGCAGGCAGTGGGTACTACCCAACCTCACAGTGTGCTCCTGGGGGGTGCAGCCAGACAGAGAACTTCCCCACCGTGAAGAGCAGCCCAACAGGCTGTGCAGCATTACCCCAGGACATAACTGGAAAAGCACTATTACCTAGTTTGATTAGTAACAACCAAAAAAGGGAGGAAATGGACACTGACATCTGTCAGAGTCCGGAGGTGCGTTCTGTTGCCTGATTTTCCAGAATTCCACTTTATAGATTGGCTTGTAAAGCACCTCAAAAGAAAACCAAACACTTCTTTCATTTTGCTTTGGCTGCACTCAAGGTGCTCTTCCTTTATTGCCAAGTACCTAATTTGTGTGTGTGCATGTGCATTATAACTTACTGTAGGATCCTTGCCAGCCATTTTGCACTCTTCAACCTTGTTTGCTGATGCTGGCCAGAAAATCTGTAAGGAAAGAGGTATTGTTCAAGCAGTATATTCATTACATAATTAAAAAAAATTAATTTCACTGCCTAACATACAATAATAGATTAATATCTAGATATAATTTACACTTTGATTATAAGAAAAAAAAAAGGATTTTTTTTGATGAATAAAACTATCTTTGTCTTAGCATGCACTAAACAAAATCAAGAGCCACGTCTTTGGCTGATACATATTAAGTTTATTAATAATTTTTAAGGCAAATTAATCAATTTATATTTGTTTCTTCTAAATAAGAGAGATTTTTCACCACTATTGCCTAAATTACTACCCATATTTACTTTTTTACTTTTACTGAACTTGTAGAAATTATTCACACCTGAAACCAGATGACTAAAATATTGAAAGAAGACTTCTTGTAACAATTTTTCAATTTTATCATCAAAGGTTTGGCTAGATTTAGAAAAAAACCTACCTGAAATCTCAAGATTTCATATTGATTTCTTTCAGACAGATTTTCAAGAAATACCTCAATGTCTGAATGCTTATCTATTTATCTCAAACTGTAAATATTTTGAGCTTCTTCCCTTATTTATTTTGCTTTTGAAACAGGAAAGACATTGATTACAAATTTATTCCCAGAAATCTAGAAAGTGACAGAGCCTGATAACATTTAGCCTCAAGATAACATAAACAATATAATTAAAAGATCTCTGTGTATATATGTACACACACATATATATATATATATATATATAATTGTGGATTTGAATGTATATGTATATATGATTTCTACAAATATATAAGATCAGCAAAGTGAATCTGTTGTTAAATAAACAAATGGAAAGCCTGTGTGTAATTGCAGAGATTCATTCTGAGCCTAATACTGGGTGATCACATTCACTGCGAGAAAGCTTTGTGTTTTTCCTTTCTGTTGATTTTTTTTTATTCTTTATTCTCCAGGCCTACATAAGCTGTTGAAATGCCTCACAGCTTTATACTGCAGAAAATATTTCATGCAACAGAGGCCCTCCTATCTAATCAAACTCAGCACAGGATTAAACCTAACCTGCCAAGGACAGGAGGGAGAGTGCCATGCTGGGGCACAGCTCCTGCCAGACCAGGAAGGCTGGCTCACTGTGAGATGGAAATTAGCAAAAAGGTCACAGAAGGTACTTCAGATCCTAGAAGGCAGCCCCATTTCAGAGGGAGATTTGGGTACCATTAGAAGGAGGGAAGGATGCATTCACACCATTGAAGGAGAGGCATTTAATTTAAATGTGTAAGTTAGAATGTGCCTCCCCGGGCTCCCTGAACAATCAATTCAGGTGGACAGGCATGTCCAGAGGGTGATTCAGAGCAAAGCCTAATTTAACTGTGCTCAATCACTCCCTGGCAGGGCCCCTCTCTCTCTCCTGACACGTTAAAAGCCTTGTCTCTTAAGGAAGGCATTTATCTTCCCTGCTGCAAGCCGCTGCCCCTCAGCCCTTCTGAGGTACAGTAATAAAGCCCACAGATTAAAGGACTGGATGGATTTGGTGGAACAAGGCCTTTATGGTACACTTCCAGGCAGGGCAGTTGCTGTGACAGTCTAAAGACAGGCAAGACAAAGTCTGTAGACAGGTAACAGCTCAACAGCCAAGCTTCTGGGCACACAAGAACTTCTGCATGTCACCTATTTCAAAAGCAGGGAGGCTGAATTTCAGCTGGCTTTGGAGACAAGAGAGGAATTTGTAAGCATTTGATAATACTATTATTTTCACACAGTGGTTGCCTACTATTGTTTGGTGAGGGAACACAAAGTCCTTGGAAAACACTATCTCAGTAAGTGAAAGAAAACGGGTGGTGTCAAGGGGTAGATGTGTGTCACGGTGCCCAAAAACCCCAAATAAAGTGTCTCAGCTACCCAAGTGAAGGGCAAAAGCTGACACAAACAGAACAGGAGACTGGAAAACAGTTCTATGATTAGGATCCAGAGCACAAGATAAGAAAAAGTAGTATAAGATTAAGGACAACTCTGTCCTTGCTTTATTTCCCTATGGTCTGAGAATGATAGTGTGTACATTATTCTTCCTTGAGGATTCTTCTAAAAGTGCATCTCTGAACCATCTTTTCTTGGAGAGAGTTGGAAAATGTCAAACCCCACAGATTTTCCTTGTGAGGCCAGGCCAAGCAGAATATTGCTTCTTGTGAGGCCAAGCTTCAAAATTAGTAAATAGGTCAGTTTTAAACAGTGTTTGAGGAACAGTGTATAGCTTCATCTGCATAACACATAAAACAAGGACTAAAAGTTCAATAAGGTGTGGAAATGGACTTCTGTGTAAAATAATCAAATGCTATTTTTTTTGTCTTAAAAGGAAAGGCATGGAGTAAAGCAACCTCAGATTCTCAAAATAAAACTTGAACTTACACTGAGGGGGTCATGGCTTATATTGTTAATATTCAGAGACAGAATATGATCTTTACTCCCCACATAGATCCGATCCTGATCTTCATCCATCAATAATATCCTGTAATCCAGGGGGCTGTGGGATATCCTGTGATACTCAGAAGTCTTAGTTTCTTGCAGCTCTGAAATAGTAAAAACAGTAGCATAGTAAAGCAGTTCACTCATGTTTCTTGCTTCTCAGCTGCAATTCTTTCTAAATCAAGACATCTTCGGGCACAAATGGGGCCAGAGAGGGAAGAAAAAGCCTCATTGAACACTAGATAATAATACAATGGCTGAGGTAAAACAAAGTTTCTTTTCCCAGTTTGAATATAATTATTTTGTACATTAAGTAGATAGACATGGCTCATAAAAATCAGGCAGTGCTGTTATTCATTCATCTAATTAATTCTTATTTTAATGGATATTATTATTTACATCTTTGGCTTTTAAGGAACATAATTTATTAAATTAATCAATGTGTTCAATACATTCTGAAGTTTATTACTGCAGAAAACCCACAAGATCAATGAAAACTGCATAAGAATATTTTACTTCCTTTTCCTAACAAGGGGCTTCACTAAGAATAGGTTTTTACCATTTTCAAGGTCAAATTTTACTTTGTTCTTCATCATCATGCATGGCTTACTTAAAAAAAAAAACCAAAAAACCAATACAATTATTCAGTCAAGCCTATATGTGCCTATTCATTCAGTTGCTTGTTTACAGGTTTGGACCAAACTAACAGAACTTTAGAAGGAGCTCTATTTTTCTACATAAAACCTTTTCCAACAAGTGAAAACATCCTTTGATCTCAGCAGTGCAGGATCAGGCCTGTTACAGGAATAGCATAAGCAACTGCAATATAAGTATTACTTGCTGCCCTCAAGAAAGCTCAGCCCTCCCATCTTTGTTTGGCCAATATATTTTGGCAGTCAGATTGTGTTACTTTTCAGTAAGTACAGAAGGGAGACTTCTCAAGAGCTGAGAGTGGAAAAATAAAACCTTAATAATCAATTTGTCTTTGTTAAAATATTTAACATATAATTATGCTTTCTTTCTTCACGAATATTAGGATTGAATTTTGTTCCCTGTGACTCTAAAAGGGTGGCAAATACACAGTACTTATGAAAATGAAGCTCTGCTATAATGGATATTCATAAATGTAACATCTGAGACCACAGGTATCAGTTGCAAACTTTGTCTGGGACAATATAGCTTGTCAATGTTGCTAAAGGTTTTTTAAAAGCAAAGTTTTTTGCTCACTCATTCCCTATGAAAAACAGTAAATGTCTTATACAAAATTAGTTGTCTGAAGCTATTGATATTTTATAAAACAAAACTCTCAAAACAGCAATATTTCTGTATATGTGCTCTATTAAAAAAAAATGCACCAAAAGAAGTGTGCCTGAAGTATGCACCTTCTGCAAAATACATATTTAGCTGAAAGCCATTTTTTTTTAAATTACTTGGAGAGCCATTTCTAATAACAGGCAAAAGTTGAAGTCCTAGGATTCATACCTGTCTAGTAGAGAACTAATGATAAAAAAAACACTTATCAGAATATAACTTCCATTGATAAATATGATACATAACTCAAATTAATTTTTTATCATTGTCAACTAGTTTCATAGGAAGATGAAAAGTATCTTCAGTTGCTGAAAGATAGCTGTGTTCTGAGTAATTTAGATGTGAGACAGCTTTCAGGAGCTGAGTTTCCTACATGCACTTATTTATGGTAATATATAAAAAAACCCAAATAGTATTTATCTTGTGCCTTGACAACAGATAAACATACAATAAATATTTACAATCTGTGACTAAAAACTGAAAAATAACTTGTTAAGTATATATGAAAATTGTTCACAGTACTTTCAGAATTTTTTTTTTAGTGCTTGAGAAATGAACTTTTTTTTTCTTCACTTTAGAAGACTCCTCCCAGTTAGCTTTTAGCTAGGATTGTCCCAGGCCCCTAGGGAGAATCACCATCACAGTGCCATTAATACCCAGTACCTTTGGCCCTCTGAAATTCTCACAACCAGTCTCAGACACTCCTGCTCATCCCTTTTCTTGGGACATTATTAACTTTACCATAACACTTGGCAGCTGTAAGGTGAAACTGAACCTTCTCCTAACTGTACATTTGATACACCAGGAAAGCACAGATAAACTGGGAGGGTTTCCCACCCAGCACGGGGTAAATGTGAGCTCAGTGACTGCACAACAGAACGTCCCTCCTTACTGCCCCACTGACAGTGGCTGACAATGAGAACACCATGGCTGATGTAAAAGATCATCATGATCATGATAACTGCTTTCAAACAAGGCAAAGATTTCCACAACTTTCATTCATCAAAATCCATTATTTTCTTGGTATTTTAACCTCTTTGAATGGTATTACTCTTTCCAAGGCTCCTGAAGGGTAATCTGCCTCCATCAAGCTGCTGATGCAAAGAATACCTTATGCCAGGTTACTAGACTATGGAAACTCAACACCATTCATAAGAGGAAGTAAAGCTGTGAAACAAATACTCTCACACTGATTTATTAGTTTTATTTCTTTTAATGCTGAAGCTTACAGCTTATTACACTCTCTGGGCTACTCAAGCAAGTAGGGAGGGAATTTAATCAAATTTTATTTTCATTCAACAAAATTTACCACACAATCACCCAAGAAAATTTGATTTTTTAAAGATTTAATATCTGGTTGTTGTTGCTTAGAGAAAGCAGTGGCTGCAAAGATGCTGTATGCTCTTTCACATTCCCTTTCATCTCTCTCAAACAAAAGTTTTTGGCAAAAAATGAAGTAGACATTTACCGACAGAGCAATTCTATTCCATGCTTTGAGAATTTAACCAAACACTGAAAGCAGTAAAACCTATATAGAGAATGGTGCTACAGACAGCTCTCTAAATATTAAAAAATTTATTTGACAATAAAACAATATGCAAGAAATTTTCATCCTTAATGATACAAAAATAACTTTAGCTTGTAGTTTTTCTTCATCAGTTGGTGAATTTTGCCTTTCCTCAGGGATAAAACCAATATCACCTTGATCCCTACTGTAAGAAATCTGATCTTAGGGAACAGGTTTCTTTAACGAAGAAACAAAAGCTTCAGTGAATTCTCTTTCCAGAATTATGCTTATTATTGAACTGCACATTTTGGAGATCCTAATGACTGGGAGTTTTCTCTGTACACAGCTTACTCACAATTAGACAGTTTAAGTCCTACTCTTTAATTAGCTTTCTAATCCACCACANAAAAAAAAAGAAAAAAAAAAAAAGAAGTCATATTCTCACAGAAGAGAACAAAATAATTGTGTAATATCTATTGCTGACATCACAAAAGCCTTTGCAACAAACCTAAATATTCTCAGCAGAACAAAACAATTTCAGCTATTAGAAACAGGGTATCCAGGGGGGTGTAGTTATCTCACCCAGCCTATTATAACCAAATTGTCCAGCCTCCACAAGGATAAATCAGCTAGATCCATCAGGTAGTCCTCTGAATGTCTTATTTAATCACTCAACCTCAAACTTCCATCACACCTTAATTCAAATTCATTGGAAGCACAATGTTGAAAACAGCCTGCCTCTCCAAGACTAAGGAATATAATAATCTCTAACATGTAGAGGCAAGTGACCTCCTTGGTTGACATCTTATAAGGACATTTGATACATATGCTACTGAAATTAATACAATTTTTTGTAGGACCTTCCCAAAATATAACTTCCTTTTTGCAGACTCACACAACCGCTTATTACTGAACATTCAACATAATCAAGAATGATTTCAACATAAGAAAAAAATATCTTTATATTGCAGGGTTTGGTAAGCTACAGCCCTGGCATGCAAGAATCCCTAGCCTAAGTTCAAAGCACTGAATTCATCCACTGATAAACTGTGGATAAACCACGACACGTGAGGCACTGCAGGCAGTCATGCCTGCACTCTACCTTCCCTGGATTTCCAGCCTAGCAGGGCTTCTTTCAGCAAGCCTAGGATGGTCTGTCAAACTTTTAATTTAGGATCCCCTGTGGGGGAGTGCAAGAAATAATATGCTTTCCACCTCTTTCCTGCTGGCATAAGAATTCAGTCTCAGAAGGCTGTTTATGGGGAAGTTCAGAGCAAAAGCAGAGATTTGGTGTCTGTGCTTCAGAAACAAGCAGGGAGCAAAGCACAGCAATCTATTCACACACAGCACCACAGAAATGGGCACAAACACAGCTTTCCAGGAAGATGGGCTCCATCTCCCCAGGGAACCTCTGCTGCCCAAATTGGCATGGATTTTATTCAGCCCTAGTGATGTGGAAGTCAGCAATACAATGCTGTTTTATTTTACTCATGTTTTTTACTCATGCTGGTTTTTTTTATTCTCATGGGGTGTGGGGTGCACAAATCACATGCCTTGTGTACATCTAGCAGCAAGCTCAATGTTAGCCTCTGATTATGGAGGCTGTAAAACTCTCTTAAGCCTCATTAAGCCTTGAGTTTGTGCCAACAAATATGCCAGCCCATGCCAAATGTGAGACTGCAATGTAAAATCTCACCTTCTAGGAACTGGAATGAAACCAATTTTCTTTTTTTCTTTTTTTTTTAAATAGAAATAAGTATTTAAGTAGAACAATGTTTTTGCTTATAACATCAAATGAAAATGGTCCCCTTTTGCCCACAGGTTATGTTTAAACAGGTGAAAAAGTAATTTGGACATATAGACACTACACATAATGTTGCTACCATTGAATGGAATGATTATGTATTTTACGAATGTGAGTGATATCTGAGGTATTTGCAAAGTTACCAAAAATCATTTTAAAAAACCCAAACCAAAAAACTTCAGCCAGAAGAAAAGGTCTGCTTTATTTCAGTTCAAATATTTTCCTTTCTACTTTGTATTTACAAATCTCTCTGCTTTGTAACATTTTAGCAGAAATGACTGGAAAAGATTTAGTTAAATGGTATCCAATTTCTTATGAATCAAACAATTTTAATTTTAATTTTTTTTAGTGTAAAGACATGGAAGAAATAAATGCATCATTTTTATAGTTTACACAGTACTTGTGGAAATAGTCTGCTATAATACTGCAAGTCTGAGAACACCAGTGACTACTGGTGAAATTTCAATTTCATGTACAGAGAAAGAATAAGTAAAGCCAGGATATTTTTTTTCAAAACTTCAGAATGAGTCACCTTTGCACTGTCAATATTTCTTTTCTTTGAAGATATATGTATTGATTTCTTCTGCTTAAGGGTTTGAGACAAGGGAGCTGCTGAAGCATTTTCATGCAGTGTTCAAACTAAAACCCATCCCTCAGCCATTCTCAAGCGAATCCCATTATGAATGGGGACACAGTCATCTCACCAAAGAGCCATAAGTAGCCACATGTGCTACTGGTCACTCCCTTGTGTGCCTTAACCACACAGGGCCCAAAAAGGCTCAGATGGACCTCTGACCTTTTATTTATGTCTTTATCTCTTCTTCATGCATGAGTTTTTACTCTTTTCTTTAATGTTACAGTGAAATCTGGCCTTTTATATAGGAGGTAATAACTTCATAAGAACTAGAAATCAGAGATGTGCACACTTGCTTGCTTCTGAATTCATCTGAAAGGGATTTAATTGCATTTTTATTTTAAAAAAAGAGGAAGTGAAAGGGGAGAAAATAGATTTACAAGTGCTCATAACATCACATGCTAACTAATTAACAAGATCATTTGAACAAGAGAAAAGAATGGAGTTCAGATAGTACAGGCTGAAACAGAACCCTCTTTTTGCCCAGAGCTAAAATATATAATCTGCTAGAAGGAAACTTAATTGCTGCATTTGGAATGAGAGTAAATAACAAGGAAATGTCAATGATATCTAAATATGATCTGGTTTAAATATATACCTTGAATACTTGTGGGTGTATTTGCTACGTGAGTTGAGAGTGAAATTTAAACATTACTAGATTGAGACAGTGCAGTCTTTTATAAAGGGGAATCAGAGCAACAAGGTGAAGCCTTTGGAGAATCAGGCCCAGAGGTGGCTCTAGCTTGTCTGAAGAACAATTTGTCACCTTGAGCAGCTCAACATATACATTAGGAGCAGTAAAACACTCAATAGCTCTTTGTGAAGGGGACCATGTGTTGATAGGAAAAGACATTCCAGTTAACAGTTGACCTTAAGCAGAGCATTCACATATGTCAGTAGATGGGTCTTTCTTTTTTTTTTTCCTCACAATTTGCAAGACAGACAAAACTCCTGAGATCCTGGTAACTCGCAGACTTTAAAAAAATTGCAATCGAGTATTAACTGGCTTTTAACATTGTGCCTTTAAAAAGCTGTACCAAAAGGGAAATAATTCCTGACAGAGTGCTGTTTTATTAAAGTTACCGAAATCTGTAACAGAATTTTTCATCTTTTATTTAGTCTTTTGAAGAAAAAAGGAGGGGCAGATCCTCTGAGGTGTGGGCAGCTGCCAGTTTTGTGCAGAAGGAATGTGCTTTTTAAGCAAAAGCAAACACACAAGAAGAGAAAGCCACTTACTTGTGTGTGGCAAAATGTATTAACATGGCTTTGTGGCACACTTATCAACCCAAGACACCCCACGACGTTCCATGCCTCTTTATTGAAGCTTCAAATTATGAAAAAGAGATATGATTTCATTTTCACAGATATTGTCATGTGAAATCATACCACATTCCACAACAGAAAACCCACTCCAAAACAAAGAGGAAAATTGTGTCAATGTTTTTCAAACTGCAGTTACACAGCTATCCTAAATCTTTCCAAATATTCCAGTATTAAGATTCCTTCATTGAGCATTATGCAAGACCACCCACACCCTCCAGCCATCTAGTCTCACTAGGCTGTAGACACTTCTGGGCACAATAACTTCAGGTTATTTCTCCATTTACCTCACTGTAAACCTCTAATAACTCCTCTGAAGTCTATATAGGCACTTCAATAAAAACACTGAAAAGTAGGCTTCCTTTTTTAGCAAGTAGTGTTCATTTATAATTTTATGTAAATGTGATTTGCATGCTTTATTTCAGAAGATGCTACAAATACTGCCAGAACTTTCCAGAAGATATCCTATTTTTCAAGTATTACCTTGCTCTTTTCTGCTCATTATTGTCCTGAACAGGCCTTGTTCTCATTTTTGGTCCCAAAACAAAAGGGACAACTCTGGCAAGCATGGAGAGTCATAAAGACAGGCCAGCTGGGTTTAAGATTACTGCAGCTGAGTTATCCATGTCAGATGGGAGCCAGTCTCCTCCAAACCTTGTGTGTAACAAGCTTGTGTACAACAGCTCTGCAGCATGAAAGCTGCTCTCCAAGATTTGCATACTTCAAAGTCTGCACAGTTACACAGAATTTACCCTTTTGCTGCTTTCCAAAACCCATGCAGAGAGAGGGCCCTTGCCACACTGCCCAAAGGCTGCAGAAGCTCAGCCTGGGTGCACACAGTGGCTTTGCCATTGGCACTAGGGATGTTTTTGTTTTCCAGATGCAGGAGTGAGAAGCTTTTGGATGCCAAGTATGACATGATTTTTGAGACAGAGTGAGGAAAAAAAAGCCGCACCACTGGAGAAGCCAGACAGATTCTACATAGCTTTACTTCTTCTGGGAGAAGTATATCTCTTAATTGTTAACTCTTGTGTTTTCTCCCTCCCCTTTTTTTCTAGTGAGCCACCAATCACACCACTGGAAGAACGGCTCTGCTTCTTCCTGTGATGCTCAGGCACACAGAGAAATGTTCCAGGCAGCAATCAGACTAACTAGACAGCTAAACCCCTGACTGTATGCAGACAATGAAACTCTTTGATACAAATTTACAGAGAGATATGAAAAATGAAAGAAAGTGAATTATTGTAACTGTCTGCCCAAAAAATAATTAAGATTGAAGCTTGTGATAGGCTCCAAGTCAGAACTGGGCAACAACATGAGATCTGGGAACTGTTTGTCCCAATCTTACATCTTCCTCTCATTTGACACTACTGGGTTGGCCACTGGGAAAACAAGGTCTGAGTGGACTTCTCTTTAGTTTTGAATCTTATTCACGCTATTTCTTTTGTGATGAAAGCAAACCTTTTAAGGCTTAGGTTTAAGTATCTGACTGTTTACTCCCCACAAACAGATGGGTCAGATTATGTCAGCTGAGACATCTTTGAAGGTTGGGAAGGGAGAGAGAGGAATAGGGGGAGTGTAAGTAAGGTTGGGTGAAAGGTAGGTGGTTTTACTGCTAGAATTGTCTGTCTTCGAACATTTATCTTTCTGTTCAATCTAAGTGAGTACTTTGCAGATGTATTGAGATAGTCTGCAGACAGTGAAGACAGAATTTGGCTTTTGCAAAACTGACAGCTACTGGGGAGTAGCAGTGTGCAGTTTTGAGATGTTAATACATCCTCGCTGATGTACCAACAACCGTGATGCTGAACTGTAGTGAAGATCTATCAAATGTTTCAGGATAATCAACACCTGAAATAATGAAATCATGGTAGCAGTCTCCCAACTTCTTTTCAGACTGAAAAAGCTCTTAACATCAGCTCACATGCAGTTCTTTTCTCTCTGAGCATATTTTCACTAAACTGCCGAATTATTTGTTACCAGAGCTAATAAAAACTAATTGAGAAAACACAGCTCATCCACTGAAAAATTTCATTATGGTTTCTGTAATAAAGTAAGAACTCACTTCACTCTGTCAAGGCAGAAGAACCCTTTCCATTATATTCCTTTCTCTCCCTCAAAGAGCAACCTCCCCAGAGATTCAGCAAACCTCTCTGTGTTATAATAATCGGCATTATTGCCCCCTGCTGCAATAATCCTTGCCTTTATTGATGTTACCAACTGTACTGCAACTTTAGCCATGCTACTTTATCCACAGATCTCCTTAAAACATATTGCTCCTATCTTTACCAGTCACTTCTCACCACTACTCTATACAAAATAGGGCAATTTAGTATATGAAGGCTAGCTTACAGTTTCATTATTATTATTATCAATTTAATCAAATTAGGATTAGCTATCAGGCAAACATCAGGCATAAAGAGATCAAGCTAAATCCCAGTGCTTAGCTTTCATTCATTCTTCATTAAAATAATACAAAATTTACCCAGTTATGAGACGAAGAAACTTTGGAAGGCGGTATTTCTCATTCAGAAGAATTACAGTAATAAATTTATTTCAATTGACTGCTGAACTAAAGGGCAGTATTTTTATACATTAAAAAAATTGAACTTAGTGGGATACTCATAAAAACAGCCAAGTTGCACATAGCAAAACCAAGCAAACAAGTTTATGGCATGGTGGGTATCACACACAAATAGGTAAACCACTGCTTCTTTTTTGGTGTGTTTCTTGCTTCCTCAGTATCAGTATGTCAATGGGATGCATATACCTGGTGTCTACACACTCTTGTCTATATATCAGATAATCATCTCTATACACCAAGTCAAGATAGTTAGCAAGCTCTGCTTTACATCTGGGAAGGATAAAAGAAACACTTATTCTCACTCGATGAATGTGAGAAAACAAAGCAGCTGGAGGTCAACAAATGGCATCCCCTGCTCAGTGAACCTTCCATGAACCCCTAGTTCAACACCATGCCAGAAGGGTCATTATATTGGAGATAACAAATTTCACCAAAAGCAACAGCCATGCTCGATTCCACAGTCATGTCACAACTGCATTTACCCTAATCTTCCATTGTTATTTCTATTTACAGAAATCTTAGAGTAATAGAATACTTTTCCATAATATTCTTAATGCCTTTTCCCCTATTTATTTGTTGTTCTGCATGCTTTAGTACCCAGTGTACTACCCCTCGCAGCCTAATTTGAGCTCTTGGATTTAATTTTATTTTGCAGCTGCAAGGCCACCCAACCTTTTCCACTGACAGGAAGAAAGCTGCTTTCTGGACGTGGGTGTTTGGGATGATTTCTGAAGCCAAGGAAAGTTTGGTTTGGGAGAAAAGCAAAGGTCAAGCCTATCTTTAAATGTCTGAGCAGTTGGTTCTTTTTTTCTCCTGAAACAGATTTTTCCGGTATATTAAATGCATTCAATCCCATTGGAGGAACAGCCATGTGGTTTCATCAGATGGCACATTANGGCTAATTTATTTTTTTTTTTTTTGTTTGTTTTTTTTTTGTTTTTTTTTTTTTTTTTTTTTCCAGATTACTGTTATGACCAAACCTGCTTCACTGAATATGGGATTTGGTCACATACCCCAGAGGACTTCAGTGGTTGGACACAACTGGAAATTATTAATTTCATCATCAGTGTTTTCTGCTTGTGTTGCTGAACATCATGGACTGTTATGATTTTCATATTAAATACAACATTTTTTCAATATTAAATTAATTAAGACACGGTGTGAGTTTTATTTAAATGTCAACTTTAAAAATAAAATATTTCCAAGCATGTGTGCAATGAAAATTATTTTATTTAAACTTAGGGGTTTTTTTCTGTATAGATTTGGCTCTGTCACTGCTAGGTGTCATTTATAGGATGTGGCTGTCCCTACTGCTGGCTCCTGGGAGCAGGAGTGCTCCAAGCCTGCAGGCAGCCATGCTCAGTGGGCAGCACAATTGCTGTCTAAACACACAGAACACAAACGTTTTTCACTCTTTTTCTCACCATGAAGACTGACACAAAGAGTGGATTTAGGAGCACATTCCAGAGCTGCATGCTACCATCAATCTTCAAGTGATCACCAGCTGGTATTTGGGTGCACAATAAAAGTCATGTTCAGTGGGCTGAGCACAGCCTGGTGGATTAGAGTCCTCTCAGCTCTAAATCCTGTTCTGTGGTATTTTGCTTTTTGACTTTAGACATGTCACATAAACTCTCTGACTTACATATATAAAGTGAAGGTAACAGCTTGGTACTTATTTGACCGGGTTGTTTTTTGGATTGCACTTTGTAATGTACAAAAAAAGCCTTTGAAATGAAAATGAAATAGCTGAAGAAAGTTATTTCAAATGTATTTCATATGCAAAAAGAGGTATTTTTTTGTTTGTTTGTTTGTTTGAAGTCCAGATGCTTCAGACTTAATAAGCTCAGCCAAAACTCTGGTTTGGATTTAAGAGATAACTTTTATGCTTTTCTGTTTATATTTAATCTGAATGGAAGGCCATTAAAATAAATAAACCTTCTGCAGTCACTCACTCCATGTTTAAACTAGACTTGCCATATTTATTCATCAAGATGACCATTTAGAACTTGGCCAAAACTGGGGGAAAAAGTATAAGAATTCTCTTGTTTGCATTCACACAGATAGGGAAAAAAATAGATAAAACTTGCTTGTTTATATTCCACTTTCAGTTATGAAACATCTCATGATTACAACACTATCTCTTTCAGATAATGGGAGGCTCAAACAGAACTGAACAATTAATGTATTTGGATGTGCTGAACAAAAGTAAAGAGAAAAAAAGACAAATCTTTGCTTCCAGGTAAAAAGGCAGAAGAGAGTCAAGATGAGTAACATACTCAATAAAATACTATGTCAGCCTCCTATAGGTCCAGTACAGAAACTGGAGGTTCAAGCAAGGAAGAACTCAATCAGCAAACCAAACCTGAAAGGTATTTAGATTCCTGTCAGATTAAAACTAGCACACTGCAGGTACAGGACAGGAAGTGGCAACAGGATAGAAATCAACCACAGTCATCAACTTATCTCTATAGCAAACTACTCACTGTAGCAGAGGATGATGCAAGTGCCCTCAGCATATAACTCTGTGCCCTTAAACCTTAAACAAAAATTGCATTAATTTAAAGGCAAAAATCATAGACTGTGTCTCTTCTGTATGCCCTGTACTTGCATTTTGGAAGCACAAGGCAAAATAATATAGCTATTCATTTAAAGTGTAATGTGCAAATATGTAGAACAAAGGAGATTTGTTTCATGATCAGAACAGGGAACTAACTGTATGTCAGAACTCCTGGGCACTTGCTCTCTGACCTTGAACAAATCTCTCACCCTCCATTTATGTCAGTTTAACCATCTGCTATATGTTTATAACAACACTTACCTGTCTTTCAGAATTACTATCAAGTTCAGTTAATGTATGTTTGTTAAAAAAAAAAAAAAGTTAAAGGCCTTTTAATGCTCAAGGTAGTATTCTAATTTAAGTTCCTGCTAACCATTTAGGCTTATTGCTTAATACATTTAAGTCACTTTACTTTACAGGTACACATACTTCAGTGTTTCTCTTTTGTATAAAGCAATGCTGCCTAATGCACAATCCATTTTAGCTCCATTAAGTAGATGTCATGAATTTGATTGCTGTAGAAAGAAAATATCTACAATGTGATTGTGACAAAGCAAATAGAGACAGTTCTGAATAGCTTTTAATCAGAATTTGTTTACTAAAGGCATGCTAACTTCAGTAGATTTTGCCATGAGGAGGAATGCCAAATAGTGACCTTTTGAACTCACACTGAATGAAAAATATTTTCAACAGGTTTAAGTCCTTTAGCTAGTGTTTATTAAATAGGGCTTTCACTATTATACAAGACATATTTTGACTAGTTCCCTTAAATAGCTTCACCTGCATAGCATTTCACAGTATATTTTCATATTTATATTTTTACAAACTGTTTATCAGTTATAAAAACTAACATTTATTCTAATAACTCTTAGCTTTGTTAAATGATCTTTCATAGCTGCTCCTCTTGCTCAGCTCTGTTTGCTATTCCATGCTGGGTTACTGGGTGGTTTACTGGCACTGAAAGTTCCTAGAAGGGGTCTCTTACATCAGATGCATATTTAGTGTAGAATAAATAATTTAAACTTTTTTTAATGTATTTTTGATGGCAATCTATTATAATGCCTAAATATTATCACTGAAGACACTCCAATCTAGTGATACTGATCTTTTCCATTTGTGCTACAAAAGTTCTCAAATCTACTCTTGCTATGTGAGTACCATTAGTCTGAGAATTAAAACACTTTACACAACACTGGATTTTATTGTCACTGACCAGTGTCTGTTGAGCTGATTTTTCACTGCATTGCTCTGAATGTTCAAGTCTCAACACCAAAAAGCAAACAGAGAACCACTGGCATAAAATATAGTATTAAAGCATTAAGAATCAATTCTGAACTTTCCAAACAACTGTAAGAAATGAAGTCTTCAAATTTATCATATTTACCAGTTGGGTGCAAGTAAAATTTTAAAAATGTTAAAATATTAGCTCAGGGTGAGAAATGACCTAGAAATTCAGATGCTTGGGCTCTAGTCCTGGTATTATAAACTAACCTAGAGCATGGACAATCATCTTCAGAAATGTTATCTTCAGTTTGGCAACACCAGTCAGACTCCCTGGTACAGGAACCCTAAGGCAGTACTGAGGAAAGCACAAATATCCAGCTACTTTTGAGGATATTTCAGGAATTATCCTTCTGTCTTTTTTTTTTACAACTATCACAGACAATTTGGTGCAGGTTAGTAAGGCCTGACATTGCCTATCAGGCTCACCAAAGAACTTAGGCAGAGAAATGATTTTGTTCTGCATGCCAATACACCTTAGGCAGCCAACCTGATGCAAAGAGAAACTAAAAACTGGGCAGGGTTTTCCACATAGTACACTTCTGTGAAAAATCTGAATATGAGCTTGGCTGAATTTTCCTGAATTAATATTCTGAATTTAGGCTCTTCATTCCCCCCTAGATGCCAGATTAGGTGCATAACTGGTGTATTAAATTCATGGTTATACTTCTCTGTCATACTGCACTTCCTTTACTCTAGCTTCGGTCATGTACAACTACTTTCATCTCTTCTACAGTTAAATTCTGTACAGCAATGCCACTTTATGTTCCAAAATAGGTCCTCCAAAAGAATTCTCAACACATTTCATAACAAAGGAAATATGCTGGAATCTGGTGAGCTATGCTATCCCTTCAGTACTTCATTCTGTTTTCCATGTGCCACAAGAAAGATATCATGCAGATATGAGACTGCCATGCTCAGGTCTAATTCCTGAGTCTACTCACAAGAGGCAAAGTGAGCTGTCCCAGACTTGTCACTGGCTATCGAGGGCCTGCCCCTTTATCATGACAAATCAGTGCATGCTTGTCTAGAAATAGAACAATGCAGAGCAAATGATTAATGATTTACAGCTTCTGAGATAATGTACATGCAGAGAAGTCCATCCTTCAGTGCTCCTTGTGGAAAACGAAATGGCCACAAATCCTGCACTGGCAGAAAATGCATCAACTTCTTCAGGCTTAAAACATGACAAGATGATGAGGGCAGTGTAGTTCAGCCTTGGGCATGAGAAAAGGGAAACCTTAACAATCAATGACTGCTCTGGGGAGAAACATTCTGGTGAAAAAGGGAAAAAGAACAGTAACACAAGAACCTAAGTCATCCAAACCAACATAATTTTCTCCTTTCTTATTGATTTCAGCCTTCTTCTGTAGGTTCCTGTTTTGTTTTGTTTTTCTCTAAGGACTTCAAAAGAAGCTTGGAAGCTTGAATGATTAACTCAGACTGGATATCAAGTATTTACATGATGACATAAGAACTTCCTGAATATGATAAATTTGAACTTCCTCAATATGATTAAAATACAACTTTGCCTCACCTGGTACCTCAAGGGACAAATGTAACAGACAGTAAAAAAAAAAAAAAAAAAAATCTGAAAACAGTTAACTAAAGGGCCACTGAAATAAAAAAGATTCTTAACTTAAAGTTAATTCTCTTTAACTGTAGTGAACTCATATGTAATTGTATCAAAAACCTCCAAGCAGGACAAAAATCACACAGACAGGAGCATGACAAATTAACTTCCTGGATTTATCATCTTAGAAAGTAAATGACATATGAGAACAGGAAGGAAGGGAGGGCAATAAAATATCTGCAATTTGAATAAATTTGCAATTATTTCCTGATAACATTAGGCACTGTCTAGTATCCCCCTGCCCTTTGCACACCAAGTCAAAGCAAACCTGCATTATTTGTCCTGAAAACACGATTCATAGAAGCAATCAGAAGGTGACTTTTCATAGATGCCAAAACATAATCATGCAAATAAATGTTTGCAGGTTCTGTCAGGCTGCATGTATTCAGATGCTGCTCACAGATAAATGATCACTGTCCAGATCATGTGATTAATACTGGTTTTCTCCTTCAGTTCTGCTTCCCTTTCTCCTGCTCTCTAATAAAGTAAAGGACTATCCTTTCAGCCTAGTATCAACTTATGCATACCAAGTGAGATGGTAGAGAGCCCAGGTCCAAATGATAACATTTATTTTTCAAAATTATAAAATGCTGCTGCTAAAAGACAGTTTTTGTTCTGTGCCTTGGCCCCCAAATTATTCATGCACTGCAAAAATTCTGCTTCAAGTAGCTGATACCAAAAATCCCTTCAGTTGTTCACATAGGGCATTTAAAATATCTTGCAAAGTTATTTATAACTATTGTATTACTGTAATTAAAATAAGGCCTATCAATTACATTAATTAATAACATTAGTGTGTGGATGTCCGCCTAGCAAGTGAGTATAGAGTGCAATTTGTTTTAACTGTTTTCTCTGCTGCAATGATATCTGTTACTCATGAAATATTAGTACTTAGCTAGATTTAATTGAACAAAGAAAACTATGTCAATGGCCTTGGGGAAAAATTCTAATCAGAAATGAGCAAGTATTTAAACAAGCCTGCCTCCATCCTGAAGAAAAAATAATAATATAAAAGGCATAAAATAACTGTTGATGATTAGATATGAGGACATAAAAATATGCATTACCATCCTGGAATAGATAAAATATTGAAATATTCCCAGAACCTCATCTCTTTTGCTATATTGATGCCATTTAGATTTTGCCTTTTTCTTTTATATGTTCTCTGTGTTTTTCATACATATATTTGTATATGTAGTCTGTAATCTATTGTATTAGTAGTGACTAGTTTTCTCAGTACTTTTCCATGGTGTCTTCTTAAGCAGAAAGACAAAACAAATTCCAGAGCTCCAAGCCCTGGGAGGTACAAGGCTCTGTGCTATCTTGGTTCTTCCTGGGAAGCAAGGCTGAGAACAACTCTTCCAGATCCATTCTCATGGACAAAGTAAAACTAGTGTTGAAGGGGGGCTCCAGAGAAGGGGCTTGACCTGGGGGGGGAATTGTATCACCATGTGTCCTCCTANAGAAAGACAAAACAAATTCCAGAGCTCCAAGCCCTGGGAGGTACAAGGCTCTGTGCTATCTTGGTTCTTCCTGGGAAGCAAGGCTGAGAACAACTCTTCCAGATCCATTCTCATGGACAAAGTAAAACTAGTGTTGAAGGGGGGCTCCAGAGAAGGGTCTTGACCTGGGGGGGGAATTGTATCACCATGTGTCCTCCTAATTGGTGCTTTTTATCAATTATGCTGATTTCCTAAAAGCTATAAAAAATGTACTCACTCCTGGGCGGAGGTGGGCTTTTGTGGACATCTTTCCGTAACTGCTCCTGAAGGCCTTCAAATAAAGGCCCCCTTTATATTACCTCCTCACTAAAATTATCTTGAGTTTCATTTCCAGGTTGGGCAAAAGGCAACACTATGTCAAGGTAAAGAGCACTTTATCATTGTGGGTGTGTATGTTAGCATATCCCACTGTGATAAGGGCCACGTTATTTCTGATTGCATTTCATGACACAGATGATGATGCTCTTACTTCTTTTGTCTCAGTTTGTGACTTCATTAAATCAACACATTTTTCCTATGTCTTGCCTCTGAAATTATACTGAGTTGTTTATAAAAGTCAATTGACTCAGCTTGTAGCTTGCATCAACCAGGTTCTTCTTAGTGAAACAACATATTTCTTGTAAAAAACACCTCTTAGATTAACTTGAGCTCTGCTACTGGCCAGATGTAGAACCATAGGTGCATCATTACATCTGTCTACTTCTCCTTCTGCTTTGATTTATTTGGTTTATAAACTTCTCAAGATGGGGCCACAGACAGCAGCTTCTGAATGCCTGTGCAGAAGGACAGGGGTGGCATATTACATAACTTCAGTTTACTGCAATATGGATTAAAAAAGAAAAAAAAAGTTTTATAGTGGCTTAAATACTTTGGAAGGGGGTACATATAAACACCTCCTCTTTTTAAATTATTTTTTTAAAAGTGCTTCTGGCAGAAAGATTTTATGTCCCCAGTTTGCATTTTGAACTGATTGAGCATTGTTCTTTTTGGAAACTTTGGCTGCCTCCTGTCTGCTTCACTCTGTTGGGAGGTCCAGGGTAAATACATTATCATTGCTAATGAGTCACTCAACCACAGTAACAGCAAAGCCAAGGCCAAATCCTCTCTGGCCATTAGGACTGCAAGTAATCTAAGCATCATCTTCTGGAGCAAATCAGCAGGCAAGGAAATCACAGGAAAGTGATATGTAACAACTGGCTTTGAACCTTAAGCAAGGAAGGTCAGTAGAAAGTCAAAAATATCTTGTATGGAAGCATAAACCACAGGCCCAAAGTCAGGATTGCCACTAAGTTACAACAGACCTGCAAACATTCTAGGAGGAGGAAAACAAGGGTATTCTTCCAAAAACAAATGACTCCATCACCTTTTCTGATTCAGGGAAACATAAGCAATTAAGAGGTGCTAGGAGTTCCACGTTAAGAATTCCAGGTTATCTGAAGGCAGGGGCGTGGCTTGCACAAGTCTCTCTTTTGCATTAATGAAGCTGAATTCCAAAGAGGTGTGAGTTTGTGCAGGAGCTGATTGGGCTGGGCAGAGTCATACAGTCTGCTGCAGGCATCTGAGGTACTGAATGTAGGAGACCAGTTTGTAGAAGCTCAGTATATTCTCACCGAGAGGCAAAATCAGAGGGTTAAAGAGAGAGGGGGAATAGCTTAGATTCTCTAAAGCTTCATCTGAAGGAACCTGCCATGATTTATTGAGGTGAAGCAGAACCCCGAGAGATAATTCCACTTTACAGATGTCAGTTTGCTTGATCAGCACAAGGTCATACCTAATAGTGACAATTCCCCATGAAATCTCAGAACAGGTGGAAACTGTCACTCCTTGAACAAAACATCGTGGGCATTTTTCAAAACACCAGGCCCATAGGCCAGCGGTTATGTATGTTTTCTTGCAAGTATTTAAAAATGCTGCAGGGTCATCCATGTCTGTTATCCATTCCTGTTACAGGAATCATTGGCAATATAAAGGTAACAAACCATAACTTCAGTTAATAAAACTTCCAACTTTCTTTTATGCCCTTTCAAAGAGATAATCACTTTGAGAGATGCTAGATCTTTACCTCTGCAATCACATCTTTTGGAATCAATGGAATTCACAAGATTCCACTGAAAGACTGGTGGCCATATTTTCCATAGGGCAAGGCTAGAAGACTGAAATAAAGCAGGAATCTCTAAAAAATTTAAGAAGTGTACAAGAACCAAATAGGGGTAAGTTTTAATCTGATACAGTTGTAATATGGTGTCCTCTAGGAAAATATTAAGCACTTAGAGTTTAACAGAAAACATACAAGAATTTCCATTAGGACTTCTCAGGAATGCAAACTAAGCATCTTTAAATGCTCTGTTAGACCAATTTTTAATTTCAGGTAAAAAAGAAAGTGAAGAAAGACAATCACTTTTGAGGGAAAAGAGAAAGCAAGGAAATTAAAATATTGGGTTATTTATTACAAAGGAAAATAGTTATTTCAATGTTTTAAAATACACAGCAGTGTCTCACTGGAAGATAGGAAGCTAAATTTTATCTGGTTGTACCGAAACACTGGGCTGCCACAATAATGTACTGCTATCCCAGCAGAGGAAATAATCAACAAAAAATAAGAGAGTTATGGGAAAAAAAACCAAAGAAACACCATACCAGAAAGAGAGCCAGAAGAGAAGAAAATACCATTCTAGAAATAAGATTGTCAATAGAGCTGAAAATTGGTTTGCACACAGTTTTCTTCTTTCTACCTCAATACATGTCCACGCTTGCACATGTTTAAAAGCAGCCAACTTTAAGAATTCCCCTAGGTTAGGGATATAAAGAGGGATAGTAGGAAGATACTTATCATAAATCAAAGATGCTAGTGTATCTATCTGATAATTTATTTGACAGCATCCATGTATTTCAGATTTAAAGTAAAATTACAACTCTGCACAGCAGAAACATAGGGCTGAACACAAATGTCTGTCAGAAACAGTCGGACCTTTGTAAACAACTCAAAGAAAAATCAGAAATGTGAAGAGTGATAGCAACTCACCAAAAGTCATCCAAGACCACAACTGGAAAGACACTTACTGCCAAGGCCCACTTTCATGATCTGTTCAATCAACGGTAGCACCTTGTTTCCTCATTACACAGAGGAACAGGAGGAAATCATTTGGGAACAGTCACCCCGAAGGAGGTTGTATGAGGCAGAGACAGGATCCCTTCTTAGAGCTTTAGTGCAACTTGACTACTCTGAAGCCTTTCCAGTGGCCTTGGAAGGACCAAGTGTTCTGGCTGAGTATTTGCAAGGGTAGGAAGTAAGCAGCACATGCTTGAGGAGAAAAATGCAGAACCCCCTACTTTAAACAGCCATTAATGGTTTGTGGCTTAACTAAAAGTAACAATGGCTGCAAACACCATCTGAATTTGTTTTTTCTTTATGGGTTCAAATTATGCTGTGCAATGACCAAGACATTTAATGAGATTGAGTCCCATGAGGTTTACATTTCACTGGCCTGGGAGGATGGGTTGGTTGTTCATCCCTGGAAAACTTGTCAGAAGGAAGTTTTTATTATAAAGCCCACGCTAATAAACTCCACTCCTAGCCTCCCACATTACAGAAAATTGAGTTAAGAGATCATTCAGCCCATCTGCCTCTGCTACCTCCTAAACATGCCTCCCTTGGGTTTTAATGGTATATATTTCACTTAGTTAACTGCTACTAATGATAATTTTTGAGGAACAACAGTAAGTTTTATGTAGGCAAAAAGAAGTATCTTTTCTCCTGTAAACTTAAAGGAAAAGAAAATTCCCAGAGATATTCTAGAGATAAATAAGCATACAATCTAGCAATGGACTTTTCAGCACACAACAGCCTCCAAGTAGGGCATATGAAACAGGAAAGTAGAAAGTGTGTTTTACTTCCACACCTTTTCACTGACATCCAAGTGCACTGGCAACTCTTCCAACTTGTCTTATTTGACATTTGTTACTCTATACTTCCTGTGCTTTGCACTGAAGGTATATGAAGCTATTTGTTATTTCTGTTTCCTACTAGCAAGGGATTTATGTCACTGCATTAGAATGCTATTACAATGAATAAACTCATCACCACCCTGAAAACAAAAACAAAAAAAAAAAACAAAACAGGGAGAATAGGAAGAAAAAAGAAAACCCAGATGCACAATTGGACAGAAAAAAGTTCTAAAGTTCCCTAAAAAAAATATATATTTTGGCCATGTACAAATATCTTGGCAAACCAATGTCCCAAATGTAAGGGCTTTGGTCCAAAAAGTAGAAGAATTTTTGAAACAGCCACTGACACATCCAATAGCAGAGATGTGCTTCAAAGCAAATTCAGAGCATGAAAAGGAATGCATGTTTGCCACCATGTGATCAGAAGGAAGCAGCAGGATCTGCTGGTCTCCACTTAACCCTGACATCCTCACCCAAGGAAGGTGCAAATTTTCATTACTCTCATAAATATCACTGCCTTGAGGAATATAACAGAAGTCAAAAGTTCAGAGACTTTTTTTTAACAAAAAAATACACATGGCAGAAAAGTGCTTGAAGCAATCTGAATAGTGAGACAAATACAATCATTTTTGCCAAACATTGGCCCACACAGCAGGAGTATATCTAAACCTGATTCAAGACAATTTCTGCTACAGGAGCTCAGGAGTTGAAGATTTAAAAAAAACAAAGTCACTGGTAATACAAAGATCACAAAGCAATCATGAAAACTAGCAAACTATTTCTGTCTTACAGTAACAGATGACTCTAAATGAAATAAAACAACAAAAGTTTCTCTATTCCTCTAAAATAAGGTCAGTTACTAAGATTCCAAGAAAACTGAATTTCTTCCTTAAAATCTTGCTGAATGTTAATTCACAATGTTCTACTAGAAGAAGAGCTGAAGTCTCATGGGAAATGTGGCAGCACCTCCAGTTTGTTTGGACGTGGTTTGATACTTCCTGAAATCCTGTAATTTTCTGAGTTACTTTTTCAGATTCTCTCTTTGACATGAACTTAAGCATGGTGTCAGACACAGAGATAGTCAATTATCAACACTGAGTCTGACATAGGGTTTGGTCCAAGCCCATTAGAGACCTCCCAAGTTTCTGTTCCTGGACACTGCAGGCTCCACAGGCGGGGTCGTGTGAACGGGCGCATCCCCCACCTCAGGGCACTCGCAGAGGGTGGGCAGGACACGCCGGCTGGGGCTGCAGCCAAGGACTTCTGCAAGGGAGCATGCTTTCCAGAATCTACTCCTGAGCTCCTCCTAGCCTGATCTCTCTGCCCCAAGAGCCCATTTTCCCAGTGAGGCAGCCAGCCAGTGTGTCCTGGCACACACTGCTCCGGAAAACTGTGACATCCCAGGAATTTATGTAAGGATGACCACATTAATGGATCATCTGTATAAAGTATCTACCTTATCAGGTATAGTATTACTGGCAATAGAAAAACTTTATAGAAAAAAATGCAACTCAATAGAAGACTTTGTTTTTAATAGGTCATAAAGACAGTAAACTGATGCACACAATTAAACGAAGTTCAGGAAGAAGAAATCAGTCAGAAAGGACTGAGTATAGTCAACATGAGAGTTGGCCTTCAAACTTCTTGTGTTTATCACTGGCAAATTATATCTTGACTTTACTGAGGCTCTTCTCATCCCTGTAACTGACTGAACAGTAAAAACAAGCCACATGTGATAAAAGTTTCCCAGCACAAATGTTTCACAGAAGCTTCATTTGTTGCCTAACACAACACAGGGAAATAATAAATCCTAGTTAGAAGTACACCAGTGTTTATAGACTCATAAGACATTTGTATCTGTTACAACTAGGATTAAGTTGTATAAGCTATACCTGCAGGCTAAATAGTAGCAGTTTCAATTAATTTCTTAAGCCATATAAAATATTCGGCTTTCTAAGTATAACAATTCTATTCATCCAGTCTGACTGGATACCAATAATTGCCTAACAGCAAATATAGCTATGAGACAATGCAAGCATTCAAACTGCAAAATGTACACATAGCAATTAGTTAACATGTTTAGAATAATAAAGCAAGTGTTCATAGTGAAAAAAAAAGGTGATAGACTATAGCATATAAAAATAAAAAAATGCATGTATTATTGTATTTAGTAAACAAACGTCTTTTCTCAAAAAATTATTTCCTTCTCCCTCAAGGAAAGCACACAGCCTCACACCCCTTGTCCAGAAAGAGCTCTACTCTTGCTTGCTACACACATCCAGGGAAAAAGCAATGGAACTGCTTACTTTTTGGAGGATTTCATCTTGAGTAGGAGAGACCCACTTGAGCAGACAAAAAGACCTTTCTGTGACTAGGTCAGCTGCTTTGACATGAAACTTTGTATCCTTTCTTTTGACTCTTACTTAGGAGGAGACTAGGATGTGAACTATTTATTTGGATACTATTAATTTATTTTTAGTATAGTTCCATGAGGAAATCTGGTGGAAGGTCAGAAACTGGACCATAATAAACCATGTCTCCAAATAAACAGGTTTGTGTTCTCAACCTTCTAGCACATCATTTTGAGTATTAGATTTACAAATTTAGGTCATGCATACAAAGCAATTTAAAAAACAGTAGGTATCAGCAGGTAGGAAAAGACTAAACACTCAGTAACACTGTCCTAAGGATTTCAAACCACTTTACCTAACCCTTAAAACACAGCCCAGGGAAGAGTGAACACAGTACAGAGAATACACCTCTCAACAACCAGCTCCAGGTTAAAGGGAACAGCTGTTTCACACCACATAGCAAATAACACTCAAGCTTGAGGATAAGAAATAAAAGTGATACTGAAATCAAAAAAGATGGTAGGCCAAACACAAAAGTCAGAGGCTTAGACTTTACACAGCTATATATGGGCTCACATTTTATGTCTGAGTCTTCAAACTTTAGTAACTTGATTTCTGTTTAACATTTCACATAATAGACAGCCCCTCCAACAGCACAAAAAATCCAACTATAATCTGGCTGTACTGATGGTCAGTCACTGAACCAGCAGCCAAACTGCAGCTGGGTGTGCCTGGGTACCAGTCTAGCTCCCATTAACTTCACAGACTCAACAGATGGCAGGATCCCTGGGAAAACCAGAGCAGCTGCAAAATCTAGGTGCAGTGATGTTTCAAGGTGTACTTAAAATAAAAGCTGAATCCTCACAAAGTCAGAAACCTGAAAGTTTAGAAAAGGTTTTTTTTCGGACTTTTAAAGCTGTAGTTCAGTAAAACAAAGCATACTCATCAGTCTTGGAAAATATCATGACCTCGAAAACCTTTTTAAACCATCTATTGGAAACAATGATGACAGAGAAGTAACATATTTGTTATTATTCACTTCTCCTTTGTTGAGAATTAGACCGAAAATAGCAAGTTGAATCTCCCCAGCTACTGAGCACAGAGAACCCACAATAATCTTGGGAATCTTATTTCTCAGTGTAAGCAAAAAAGACAAACAAACAAAGAGAAAACTGCACAAAGAAGCTAGGAAGTCTATTGTTGTGCACTTGACTGCATTGAAAATGTGCTACATTCATATGTTGAGCTTCATTAATACTTCATCAACCCTGAGGAACATGGAATAATTTAATGACTACATGAGTTTTTTTGGGTGATATCTATGTAGCTGACCAAAGCTGTAGTGCCTGGCAGTAAAATCACATATAACTGGCCTGCAGAAATAGAAAACCTAATTGTCACCTGCCAGTCCTCACTGATAAGTCACAATACTTGCTAATTAACTGCACAAAAAAGGTCAGAGAGGGAAGCATCAGAAATGAGATTCCTGTGGTGAGATCCTACATATGACTCAGTTTGACCAAAAGAACTTACATCTGGACAAAATTAACACTCATGCTGGAGACTCTTTGAACTCTGAGATAGTGGCCAAAGTGGCTTGGACGCAGCTCTATGTATGTGTGCACACAGACACACGACTCGCTCAGGCTGCCAACCCAGTCTTCTGTAGGGAGAGCTACCAAGCCATAGGAGGAACTGTGTCACAGCTGTTAGTGCTACACTGGGGACTTCAACCACAGGCAGAGTGAAAGCATGTAACGTGATTAAGTGGAAGATGTGTATGTGGAAACAAAACATGAAAAGAAAAAGGACATTTGATCATTGAGAGCACATTAAACAGTGAAGAGAACTGAGCTTTCAGATGTAAAACACACGGCTAAGGCTTGTAATTTACAATACAGGAGTCTAAAAATGTAAAGAATCTCCTTATAGCCACCAGGTTATAACATGAAAATTCCAACATGAAAATTTATCCTGTTGCTATTTTTCTTTAGAGCACTAATTCTGTTAACTCTTGTTTCCCCTCCCTTGAATTGCCACAACCACATACATCAAGGGAGAGAAAGTATGTTCTTAAAACAGCTTTCCACCAGTTGCATAAATATTCTCTCACTGGTTTTAAAATTTCTGGTTGACACTATCTAGAACTTCAATTAAATGCTAAATGTAAAAGACTCTCTTCGCTATCAGTGGAATAAAGCCAGAACAATGTAACATTACTGCAAAACTGGCATGGTTTCATAGTAACTCTATATAGCTTTCTAAATCCAAAATTTAGGTTTGCAACCAGCAAAAGACTTACTGTTAAAGTGCTGGAACACATTTGTCACTTCCATAAAAGTGTGCAAAGGAAGGACATATGCGACACGTGCTCGGATTTCTTGTTTCCGTACCCTTTCTTCAAAATATTCTTGCAAAATATGCCACCAACAGCACGATGCCAAGTGCCTTAAGGGTCACATTGGGCTTGCTTCACAGGATACAATGATTATATCATGGTGGCGTTGACACACAGCCACGTCCAAACAGCTGCTAAAGAGATGACAGGATACCATCTGTCAGGAAAAGCCATGCCCAGCTGCTGTCTAAGCTGAAGATTGCTTTGCTGACATGATGCAGATGGCATGAAAGGCTTAGTTACCAGGTTAGTTAACCAAGTCAAGAAATCCAATGTTACAACAGCAAAAGCCTTTCTCTAGCTATGACAATGCCTGATGTAAGTGTTGTGCACACCAGGACACAGCAGAAGGCACCGTAACCCCCAGACAGAAGATAAAAGCTAATAAGATACCAAAAGATCTGTCAGCCTCTGTTCTAAGGCTGCTAACACTCTCTGCCAGGACAATTTGTTTTCATAAACAAACCATGGCTGTGCACTAAGTTTATCCTCCGCCAAGGCTCCCCTGTGATGCAGAGGCTTATCACAGAGCTCCAAGCAGGGACACCAGGGCTCCTCTGTCCAGAGGGCACCTCCAGCACCAGCCCATGGTGCAAACTTAATTCTATGAGAAAAGAGATCTCACCCAAAATGCATGAGAGAACATTTTTATAGGTAGCTTTGTCACCCAGGTGAGAAAGGAAGAGGTTTTGTTCTGGAACATCACCTTTCTCTTTCTTACTATTGAATTGGAATTAATTTTTTTTCATTGCTTTGCACCTCCAAAGTCTTCAAAGAGCACACTTGCTGACATCAACAAGCCCCACTGCTTTTCTTTCTGCTGCTTCCAAGACAAAAAATGTTTGCTGTAAGCAAAAAGATGCTAAAGCTCCCCTTTGAATATGTTTATAGCTTTATATTACTCTGATCTTGTTTTCTTTGTGATTCACATTGCATATCTGCTGATTGGAATGATTACACAGATTTCACTGTTGTAATGTGAAAAGTATGAGAGGAATTTTCCATCTAAAAGGTTTAGCAATCCACGTACTTTCAGTAAGATTTGTCCTGTCAGGCCATAATTGCTTCTGAGTGCCCCACCCTCTAGTACTTTTTTAAAAAAAGTAATGTAATTTCAAAATATGGGCATACAGTACACTGTGTTTCACAAATATGTATGGTCCTGTAGTCTCTGCCAAAATTTACAAAATAAAAAGATAAGAAGTAATGACAAATGCAGAAAAGGAACTTTGTTTTAATTATGTACTTTGTTTACAATTAGCAAACACAGTAATTCCATTTAAGGTTGCAAACTGAGGATTCAGAACTCATAAAAAGCACAATAGTAAAAAAGCTGGATGAGTAGTATCATCTTCCATGCTTTTTCATTTCTTAGGGAAGAGTTTTTAAATTACAAAGTATACAGGGATAGTATCAAATGGTTGCTTTACAATTAGTAATTTTATAGAAGTCTTTCTCTAAAAATTATGGTAGGACTATATGAAATACTAAATAATAAACTGTAAACGTTTCCTTCTCTTCCAATACATGCTGTGTTGCTCTAAACCAGCTGTGCACAAGCATACAAGAACTCACTTGATAAGCAATCAGCAAAGTGAAATTTAGAACTGAATTCCCTTTAGATGTTTATATATAGCATAACTACACCATCATCAAGGATGAAAGTAAATAATGGAAATGAAGTCTTGCTTCTGTACTCTCTGCGGACTGCACCGACCCAGACTTTGCACTACTGAATCCCAGTTGAAATGATTCTAAATCCAGGCACACACAATAATAAATGATGTTCTTGTTCTGCCTTACATGCCCATGGTTAGCATAATACAAGTGAAATTTGTCAGTGTCTTTATTCTCTTAATGTGTCTGTGACATGGCATCAACGCTGATCCGCTGATAGGAAATCACAGACAGAAGACAAGGTACTTGCTCAAAGCTTGTTAGGCAGAAGGAAGGTGAACTTCCATCTACAGGAGGCAGCCCAGCTGCTTGGTCAGCCTCCTGCCAAAACAGATCTAGGCAAAATTTGCAGAAACATCATTTTGTTTGGTTAAGTATTAAAACCTTGATGAGGGTACGTAACACTTTCAGAAAAGCAGTGGGGGTGCTGTATCCTGCTCATGCCTGTGTCTAAAGGAGTAATGTAGGACTTGGACAGTGAAGACAACTTCTCTATCCTTCAGTTTACCTATTGGATCATGTGCCTTGCAAAGCTTTTGATGCTTTCTTCTCGAAAAACATTATTAAAATATCATTACTAAATATTATTAGTAATGTTATTAGCTAAATACTATTACTGTTGCTACCATACAAGTTTTTGAGTCAGTAGAACATGTCTAAATATCTTACAACCACTTTGTTGAAATTCTTTACATACTTTTGTTGTGTAGGCTGATTAAATCCCTGTAAGTGTAATGGTTTTGTACACCCTTCTTTACAGAAAACGGAAAAATGTTCATCTGCTTGCAGGAAAGTACATTTTGTAATTTCCAAACCAGTTTTTTTTTTTTTCCTTTTGAGGGTAATTATAAAATCATAAAACATATAATAAGCTTTCCACTATGTTTTATATAAAAGCTAGAACTACTGCTTCATTCACATATTAAAAACATACTGCTTGTACTACTAGTCTCAGTGAAAACTCTCCTTTCTTTTATAACACTGCTGTACTAAAAACAAAATCAATCAGAAGTGAGAAAATGCACTGCCCACCCAGGACTCAATGCATCAAAGTCCAGACAGTGTTGGTTGTTGTCTCTACAACATCCTTAAATGTAGGAGTGAAAAGCTGCCAGTAGCCATTCCTCCTTTCCTTTTTCTTTTCTTTTTTTTTTTTTTTTTTTTCTTCTTTTTGGTTCCCTCTGCATTTTATAAAGAAGCAGCAGCTCCAAAAACAACTTTCTGGCAGGGTGCTGTACATGCTGACTTGGAAACTCATCCTTGACTCTAATCCAAACCAGCAGGCTGTGAACAAAACCAAAGTCTCTGAAGTGCAGCAAACATCTCTCCTCACCTCCCCAGTCTACTGAGACACTGTGCCATCAAAGATTTTATTGTCTCAGCAGGTGGTAACCTCGTAGTCACCTACAATTTCAAATGAGGTACTGTTATTTAAAGGAACAGTTTTTTTGTTAAATGGTATGAAAAGTGAACACTTACAAAGCTGTATCAAGTCAGCAGAGGACCTGGTGTGGCAGAGCAGAAAGCGCACCTGCAGCCACAGGTACATTTTAGAAAGATTTCACCTTATAGCTAGAGAACAGAACAGTCCTGCACACAAATGTTGAAGACATATTTGATTCAACCCCGCTGTAATAAAAACAATCATGAATCCTAAAGGCCATTGCTGCCTTCCAGTAAATCAGTTTCAAATACTTGTACAACCACATGATCAGTTCTATGTCCTTACATGCCTGCTGTACCTCCTTAAGCATTCAGCATTACTGCCAAATAATCTTCTTTCCAAAAAATTATGTCAATACCTTAAATTCCATGTTGATAGAGTTTTGTACATACCTCTATGCCTAAAAGCCAGGAAAACAGAAATCATCACTCATTCTATCCCTAAGATAGGGAAAATCACTATATTATGATGTTTATGCTGTTTTTAAAAGCATCAACCCACCCGAAAGTACAAGGCCTCTAACTTGCTGCATTTCTGGTGCAACAATAATTTCTGATATAATCTAGAAATCTTTAACTACTGATGTGAAAACCTTGAGTTTTTCTGGAGCACAACAGAGGACTGAGATACTAAAAAAAATGATGGTGCTTTATAAAGCTTGAACACTCTCAATACAGAAGCCTTTGGATTACAGATTCTCCCATTTACTCATAATGGCTAACTTCAGTCTGGAACCTACACTCATAATTGCAAGGCTTCAGAGCTTCCCTACATTTCAGTACTTTTCAGCAGTGTATTCAATTCTCATTTCCAGGGATGCATCCTGGACCATCATAATGTTATCAGAACTACAGCTTCTGTTTCAGTTTAAAAAATGCATTCCTCCTTGGTTCCTAATATTTAATAATGGAAATATTATTTTACAGCTGGAATCTCACCAGAAAGCAGATACTGCATACATTCAACATATCAAATATTCATCTTTCCTTGTGGGAATAGTTGATAAGAAATGCTAACAGGCGAGTGGGTTTGTTATATGTGTGAGGTAAGGCTGACCTTCACAAATGTGGTTGATCAAAAAAAAATGCAGTTAGAACTTACACTGGGGATACCTCCCTTTTGTGCAGATCCAGCACTGTTTTTAACTCACTAATGTTTTAACTACATGCAGCACTTACCTTACACCTCTACTAGCTAAAGCCACATAATTATTATTAGTTCCCTGTGCCCTTTCTTTTTCTTTATCGACATAGAGAATCACATCAATCCAACATGATAAACACATCTAGCTTCCAGTTCTGCTGCCAGTTACCTCAGGTGTGGCAGCAGGGACAGCTCAGTCCAAGCAAAACATTCATGTTGAACCTCAAATAAAAAGCAAACAAACCCTAACTACAAACTGTCAAAAGATCAAGTCCTGACCTCAGCCCAAAGTTCTCAAATCTTTCCTGTCCTTCCTTTCTACTGCTGCTCAAGGAGGAATGGGGGCTCACCTTAGCTCATTCTTTCAAAATCAGCTTTATCAGTTGTTTATTCACTCCTCTGCATCCTGTGTGGATATCACTTATTCAAACCAATCCTGCCATTAAAAAGTTGTAATTTTTCAGTTTGACATATGGGTGCAGTAACACTTTCACACAAATATATCCTGTATATATGTGAGTTAGGTTGGCTCAATGCCTCTTGTAGTATTGCAGTATTTCTTTTCAAA
Organism: Urocynchramus pylzowi; assembly: GCA_013397555.1. Taxonomy (NCBI): domain Eukaryota; kingdom Metazoa; phylum Chordata; class Aves; order Passeriformes; family Fringillidae; genus Urocynchramus; species Urocynchramus pylzowi. The sequence continues at coordinate 315,675 of VZRH01004490.1, read as the reverse complement.
TCTAGGCAGATCTAGGCTAGGCTAGCTCAGCTCTTGACAGGGGAGGTCACTTGTATCATCTTTGCATGTGCAAAGAAGTCAAATGCAACCAGTTGCATAAATAAATAAATACCAGCCACATTTCTGTGGCCTTTCAAGACAATTTCACTGAACCAAATAATTAATTTTTTGTTGCACATTCATAAGATTGATGCAAATGTGTAGTATAGTTTCACGAACTGTGGTATAATAAAAGTATTTATAATTATTGCTGACTTTTTTTTTGTAAAAGTGAAATGCTTTCAAATTCTACCAAAATGCCACTCCAGCTATTGCAGTAATCCCAGTTAAGGGTGAACAGGGATGAATAACACAAAATTAAGCTATTTTTCTTTGCACTTCCCAGATGGAAAATGCAATCCATCCACTTATTTTATGGTAAACTTTACAGAAGACTATATTCACTATGTAGCAAAATGAGGCTGCTTGTTTATTCATTTGCAGAATACTAATACATACTGCTGGGATCCAAAATCTGATAACGTTACTCATTTTAGGAAGGACTGCAGAATCCACGAGAATTAACAAACTTCAGAAGAAGCCAGGGTGCAAATTTTCTATTTCTTCCTTTATATGCTGCACTCACTTCCTCTCCTGCTCTTTGTCACTTCATTTTTACTCCCTCCCAAAGCCCTGTGGCTCCATCCTCACCAGCCTCTGCTTCCTCCTTTTCCCTCAGAGTGCTGGTGTCTGCTGCCTTTGCTGAATGCGCCCAGAGAGCTCCCAGGTCACTTTACCTCATTTCCAGTGCTGAAGGTGGACAGGCACACTTTTACACATGCATCTATGGTAGTTCAATAGTAAAGTTCATTTAATATTGATGACCAAAGGTACTCCAGAAGCAGTGAGCAGCAACTAAAGGCGAGTGCACGGTTGAGATCACAAAGAACACTCTAATGCACAAATGCAAGGTAAAAAACCACAAAACCAAGAGAATTGCCATGTCAAAACCTATTGGCAGTAATAATGGAGTCATATATTTTGATTTACATGTTTCCTTTCTGGTATATATGGCTCATTCCAATAGCTTGGGCTGTACTTTCTTCGAGCATACCATGCCATTCTGTTTAAATTTCTCAGTTAAAGTTAGGGTAGGAACATGGGGCATCTAGAAGGATTCCAGAAATATTAATAGACGTCGTCAGTACAACTCAGCAAAGTATAATTGATATGGAAGAAAGAAAAAAAAAAAAAGAAGAAAAAAAAAAAAAGCTTGAAAAATTATGAAATAGGAAACATGAATGAAAAATGTGGGAGATGCCAGGCTTGTAACACTGTGCACCACAACCCAAATGATGGCATCACTCAGAGATGGCAGCCATCCCAGAGCTGAATCAGGAAATATGCAATTTTGCAAAGGCAACTGAAAAGTGGATTTTGAAGCAACCCTTAGCCTATTAAAAATACGTCTTATTTCCACTGAAGCTGGTGGCAAAATATTGTATGATTTTATGGATCCCAGACAGTACATTTAGATTTGCTCATTTTTGTTTTCAAAAATGAAATCTATACTGGAGCCAAAATTTATGATCACTACTACCATTTTGGAGGAAAGGGTTTATTTGTAAGTTTGGGTGGTTGCTGACTCTAGGCATTTCATTTTTCAATAAGCAGTCTATAAGTCCTAGTATACTGTGATGGAAAGATGAAAACGAGGTAACTTTATTATGGAAATATATAGAATATATGAAATATACAGAAATGTGTGAAATAAACCAGTAATGTAATATATTAAGTTATTAAATGCTGATATATGGAAAAGATATCATTTATTACCACCAAACACCAACATCATTTCCTTCTAAAAAACTACTGGAGAAATAAGTTTTCATTTAAAAAATGTTAAAGGTTGTGGATTACTGCAAATTACTTAAGTAATTGATGTTTCAGAAAAGGCAAGAATTGCATGTTTTATTTAATAATATAGACATGAAAGCTAAAGTAATGAACCAAATCAAAATGGAGAAGCAGGTTTGGTAAGGATCACAACGTTATCATACCATCCTGCTAAACTGAAGAAGGATCAATACATGTAGACAGGTTCACAATGTTTTTTTTTGTGACAAATGTGTAATTCTCTGCAGACCATCACTCCCATTCTTCCAACACAACTTCTGTTTAAGTCTGCCCAGTGAAGTTTTTCCTTTGAATCCCTACTACAAATTAAGTCAGTAGCTGCCTGTATTGTCCTCCATGGATCTGGGGAACAACTGATAACCCCTGTGGATGTAACGGTTTTGAAGACTCTTATCAAGTTCCCTTTCTCCCACACCATGAGTCTTCTTCTTTCCAGACTAAACAAACCCAGTTATTTCAAGCTTTCCTTGCAGGTCATATCTTTTATACTTCTTATCAGCCCTGCTGCTGTCCTCCAGACTCCCTTCACTTTGTCTGCATCTTTGCTAAATGCAGTGACCAAAACTGCACTCAGTGTAAAGTAATTGCCTCCTGCTCCTGACATGGACATTTCCACAAATTTATCTGAAACACTTATGCTGCTCATTTCTTAGTCTGCAAGGTAGACTAAATCCAGTTCTAACTCCAGTTCTCTGATGTTGCTGCACAATTTTCTTCCTTTTGTTATTTGACCATTCAATTTTCTCTCCTTAACTGCACACACAGACTTTGCAGCTCTCCTTGTTGAATTTAAATTTATTGATTTCAGACCACTTTTCAATTAAGTGAAATTATTTTAAGCTCTGACCTTATCCTCCAAAAATCTTGAAATTCCTCTCAGATTACTCTCATGTTCAAATGTGGAAATTCTATTTCATCATCCAAACTGATGCTGAAAAATGTGTAATAGAAATAGCTTCCAGACAGACACTTTGTAATCACACTAGAGAAGTCTTTCCAGTTTGACAGCAAAACAGTATTCTTAAATTATTTTCCACCCACTAAGAACACATTAAATTAATCTACACCTTAATTCCATAGTTTACTTTAATTAATTTGAAATGGGACAATGTCAAGTCAAGTTGTAACAGATGCACTTTCTCACATCCATAAAAGCAGACACTCTATCAAAGAAGGAATTTGGATCAGACTAAAATCTGCTTTAGTCTTTATAAATCGACTTTGATTCATTCAGTCCACATCTCTCTCCTTCCAATGCATTTAAACTGAATTCTACAGCATTTTAGTCAATTTGGAAGCTTTTTGGTTCCCATATTATTGACTGGTCTGTGCTTTTTTAAACCCTCTGTTTACCTCATTGCAAAGAGCAGTCTCACATTTGCTGATCCACCATGCCCTGACCCACTTGGACATTATCATCCTTGAAGGGCTCTTGAAAAGAATCACTAATGCTGCACTTAGCAAGTCAGAGAAAGTCCCTATTAAGTGAGTAACACTGAAGACACAAGTCTATAGTGTTGAACAGTGATAACAGGGACCTGTCTTTGCTTGGTAGCACTTTCCCAACCAAATACTGAAGCCAGGTTAAGTATAGAAATTTCCAGGATGTATGATTACTAGTAATGGTTTGGATGCAGATTCCCTGTTTTGAAGACAAAGGTAATTTTTAGTGGAGACCTGGGCTGTTTCATGCCCCATGGCATCAGTACCCAGGAAAGCTCCTAGAAAGTTGTATTTGTTATTACAACCATAGCCTTGGAACTGAGGAACTTACACTTCCCTTAAATTTGTCTAGGATAATCAGCCACACGTTTGAAACTATCAAGCTTGGAATATATATAAGAACTTAAATATCCTTTAACAAATTAAATTATTTAGCTTGGAATATATATAACAAGTTAAATATCCTTTAACTTGTTCTTCTGGAATTAAGAACAGTGTTTCTCTCTTCCTCCACACCAAACTGTTAAATTTGTGACCGCAATATGTTTACTTACTCCCTTTTCAGTCAGCTACAGAATATATACATATATTGTACTTTTCACCTAAATTTCTTACTCATTTCAAGACCTGCAGGATAAAAAAAAAATTGCATTACTTGCAAAATTCAGAATCAGGTTTACAGTAAATTATCTTACACCTTTTACCTTACCTTTCAATATGAGGCCAGGCAGGATAACACCCACCAAATATAATGTGTAACACCAGGAGAGAGTCTGCACTATGGATAAAAAGTGATTTCTCCTCTGGATTTCACCAACAAGAGTCATCTCAGTGCCACTGCCACTTCAGTGGGAGAGGACTGAATGATCTCAAAAATCATATATGGTTTATGGTTTTTATGAACATGACTATGATTGCAGAATTTCAGCAGAAGAGGAAGGAAGCACTCAGAATGCTTTCAAAACACTGTTGTTAAGTTTTTTATTAATTCATTCAGCTTTATTTCGAAAGAAAACTAGTGCAGCAAATTTAAGCACTCAGGAGATGCAAACTGCCTGAATAAAATCTAATTTGACCCCTGTGTTATTGTGAATTGTAATACCATGAATTCTGATATGTTTCTATAATTATATCAGCACATTTTTCCTTAGTACTCCAATTAGCTCCTTAGGTGCATTGAACAACCTTGAAGCAATTTCTTTCTTTTTTTCCATCTTCATTCCTCAGTTCTAGGAATCATCTGACCTCTCCTGGAAAGAATATTCTTAATTCCAATGGGGTTTTTCAATGCTGCTCAAATTAGCATCTGAGTGTCTTTAGAAATCTTAACTAAATTACTACTAGAGTGTGTCTAGTAACTTATAGATTAAAAATGGAAAGTTTAAGTGTTTAACACTACACAGTCAAACAGAAATCTCAGCCCTGCTAAAAGCACTTAGTGACCATCTGAAAACACTAATGAAGTGACTGCTCTAGAATTGTCAATGAAAACTGTGGAACAGGCAAGGACAAGAGCCAACTTCCTCAGAAACACTGAGTTGAAATGTTTCTCTTCCACTTTGCACCTTCTCAGACCTTCATAAATTCTAAAGATAAAGGCCTACAAAAAACTGGAATGGTAATTTCACAATACATGATCACAAAGCAGCTGAGTTAAATTCAGGCTGGCTATTTTCTAGTCTTTTAGGGATTGACTTGATCCTTCAGTAATGCTCTCTTCACGGCTGGGTTTTTGAAGACTTTTGTAATGAGTCTGATTCTCACCCATGCTCACCCATGAGTTTTATTTCCAGGCTGATGTGATGGGGAAGCTCTGTGAATAGCTGACCTGATAAATGGAAAGGCTTCACATTTCACAAGCTCTTATGCTTTCTGATATTTGATAATACAGTTTGTCAGTTTTTCACTTTTTATCCAACCTGGGATCCTATCAGAGAATGCAGACAGGCTCCCTCTGAGGAAAGAGACTCCACAGTTCTGTTTAGGTCATGGGAATCTTTCAACTGATTTTAAGAAATAGTGAATCAGATTTTAAAAAGAGGCCAAAAGTGAGGTTTTCTCAGTATTTTCGAGGGCTTCAGACCACGAAAGAAGACTGTTCAGACAAAAGAAAACACGCTAATGTGTACACTGAATTGTTGCATTGGGTTTAGTCTGCCAGGCTGGTGTCTGTATGTCTGAAGGAGTTCTTGACCTCCTCATACATTGCAAGAGAGATTCCACTGCTCAGAGCTAAGGTAACTAAAATCTTTGAAGTAGGCTATAAACATGCATAGTGCACAAATAATCTGGTGGTTTTGTTTCTTGCTAGAGGAAATTTTCAGTGTATTTATAATGTCCTTTGATGTAAATTTGCAAACAAGAGGCCACATATCCTTTCGATGAAACTTTGCTTATAAATATATGTAAAACAAACTGCCGGAAGAGTTTGGAAGAGTTTGAAATAACTAAATAGAAAGAGTTAACCCCACATCACCAAAATACAGCTTAGTTAGATTTTAAAGGCTCAACAAGAAAAGCTCTTGCTCCCACAAGTTACAAAGGATTGCTAAATAGCTCTTTTTAACTACTTATTTAAGCTAGGAACACCATGTCTGAACATGAGATTAAGATATACACAGCCTTATATGTTGCAACTCTTTTTAAATAAGCCCCACAAACCATGCATGTAAAAATTAAGCAAACACAATTAGGAGTTACTTTCCTTTCCCCTGCACAAAATTCACTCAGTTCTAGAGCTGAACTCAAGCAATGTTGTGGATGTGAATTATTCAGACAAGTAATTTTATCCTAAATAATAGAAAAGGAGTGGAAAGGACTGCCTCAAGACTTCCTGTATTAGATGGAAGCAAATCTAGAGAGCAATTTATCTTGAAAAGGTATTGATGGAAAAGAGAAGTAGGTTTCATAAAATGGGCTACGTACTACACAATAAAGTCTGGAATTCTGGATGTCTTACTGGCCACCATTCAAAATGAGAGTACAGAATTCTTGGCTGACTTGATGAACTTGTATTTTCTAGCCAAAACCCTGCTCCTGTCTTTGACAACTCACATATTTCAAGTGAAAAACCATGCTTTTGCCATCCCAAGCAAGAGAAAGAAATGAGACTGAGCATTACCTTACAGCATATGAAAAGGGAGCTTGTACACATCAACAACATGTCTGTTGTACATGTCTGTTGTACATGTACAATGTACATGTCTGCAGTTTCCTCTGTATTTGGCACTGAACACTGCCTGCAATTGCTCTGAAAGAGGCAGTGATACATGGTACTGGAAGAGTATTTTAACAGCTCTGAAAGACTCTAGGTAGCACATATCAGCAGCAGTGGTGTAAATAACCCTTCAGTGGAAGCAAGGTGGACATCACCAACAGCACTGGGAATGGCTTTGCAATGGCACACAACAGAAAAAATAGTTGCTTTAACAAACTTTGATCCATGTAACCTGTCACCCTTGTTCTCCATAACAAACAACCAAAAAAATGAAGGCAGGATTCTTTTATAAAACCCTTAATTTTAGGCCTTTCTCTTTTCAAAATACACATTAAATCCAGGCCTTGATGATTTTTATGCGGTTTTGTAAAAATTTATTTGGATTTTACAAACAACTTTGGTTTTCTGCAGATTTCTTCCAGCTTATCCAAATCCAGAGGGGTTGATGTTCATGCATGCAAAAAATCCCAAACAATTTAAAATATATTGTTTAATTCCAGCTGATAGGGTAGTGACAGTCTTTACAAATATAAAAACATCGTGCAGAAATAACCTCACGGACGAGTGTACTACGCTGTACTCATTGGTAGGATCTCCAGTGGAGCAACTATAGACAGGCTGCTCATCAGAACAAATTACCATTTTGATCAGCTTTTACAGACATTCATCTTTTGCTGCCCCAAACATTTGAATGAGACTAGGCAACCCTTTCATCTAAATGAGCTGCTGTTGTACAGAGTACCATTAGCTTATATAAACCTGCTGCTGTAAGCATCTATTACCACAGCCTGGTAGTGACATATTGATTTTCAAGCTGGAACTAGTTCCCTCGAGACTAGAGAGCATATGGCTGTTTGTTAGACCCACTGGGTAAAACATGTTGATGGCTAGCAGAAAAATGATGGAAAAAAAGTAGGTGCTAGTCTTTGCAAATTTTTAATTATTGATTTTAATTCTTAAAATAAGAATAATACGTCAGTCTTAGTAACTGCCTCTTTTTTTCAAACCAAATGAGCTTCAGAATTGGGTCTTCAACTGTGTTTATTATGGATAGACATTCATTCATGATCATTGGACTTACAATCAATAGTGATATCAAGTTGAAACTATTAGATTTTGAGGTAAAACAAAGCATTGAAAGGCAGCACCAGACACTATTGGTATATATGTAACTGAGATCATAACCGAACATCTGTTGTACAGAGCCTGGCCAGACAGCTGGACAGTCATGCAATCTAGAAGAGTCTTCTTGTGAAATGCCTAATGGGCTTTATGTTAGAACACAAAGAAAGCTGGTTTAGTTCACACCAAAAGTCTAGGCTGTGTCTACCCCAAAATAGCTACAAGGGTAGAATATAATGGAAGTTATTTTTCAAATGAGATTCCGTCTTTTCCCCACACAAAATTCTTCCACACATGAATTAGATCAGTACTTAGTGTACTAAACCTCTATGTTTAGCAGTATAAAAAGTCATATTTATTGAAACTTTTTGATTTGGACTTACACATTATATTAAGTGGCAAAGTTCAATATTTCAAATATATTCCAGCTGAGGCACTCATAAACGGAGTGCAGAGCAGGAAGAGGCACAGTAGAAGAGCAGCACACCCAAAGCCCTTCACAGGTAACCCTAAATGTGCATAGGAGGAGCGTGGGTGGTCACAGAGAAGCACCAAAACCCTGCTGTGAGAAGACAGCAGACACTGTGCTGCTCCACAAAGTCCTGCCCTCCCCACAAATCTCTTCAAAATACTACTCTAATAACAAATAATGAGATAATTATGTTTCTGGACTGCTGCATGAATGCTACATCCCCTGAAAAGCCAATGAGTCCCTCGTGGGAAATACTTAGGAGCATTACAGAAAGAAAAGGTAGAACACTTGATGCAACAGGAAATTTTTATTCATTTTTAACATAATTTAACAGTTCTTCCTTCCATGGAAGCTGGTAAATGCCTACTGAGGTTAACTAAATTAGACTCCAAGACAGAATAATCAAAGCTTTTCATTACTCTTTTTCTAGGATACAGAAGTAAAATAAAATAGTTATTTCCCACTTTAATTCAGCTCAATACTTTCCTGATGGGTCTGCTCATTCTGAAGCAGAGTCTACTTCTGTTTTCCTCCTGCCATCACTCCCCACTCTTCCTCTCCAATCTCCATCTCCCTCTGCTGCTGATCAGAGCCTGCCACTGCAGCACTGGTGGTGCTAAAGCTTGCTCAGCCCACATTATTCCAGGATCAATTCCTGGAATAATTATATTCTTAAAAACTTTTCTTTACTAGGAACCTGAAAACATATTTTAATAATTTTAAAAAATGCTGAGAATTTCTAGGGAGCATGTTGCAGCCCATGAGGAAACTGAAACAAACTAACCTGCAGCTGAAAGCTTTATCCTCTTAAATTGAGTTGAGTTCTGTCAAACTAAGTTTTATTAACACTGTCAGGCCAGAGGGTTAGTAAGCGAGCCCTCAAGTACTCCACATCTCCTGAACTTTTCCTAAATACTTCTGGCACATCTTTAACTGCAAAGTTCAGAGACTTCCAAAAATACACTGCTGAGACACAGCTGCCCACTGGCAGTGGCATCTCTGCTGGGGAAGGCTGCTCTGCTCCCTGACAGAGGGACGGCCACGACCCTGGACAGGCTCGCAGGGCAGCTCTGTCATCTGGGCAAAAAGTCAAGAGAGCTCAACCCTGGCATGGGCAGCAGCCCTGCAGAGCAGAGCTGGGAATCCTGTCCGGCTGTGGCAGCCGGTGGGAAGCCGTGCTGCTCTCATGGAGGTCACATCTTGTGGAGATGTGGAGCTTGGACAGGGATGGCCAGATTTATCCACACACTCGCCAGCCCAGGAAAAGCCAATGCCCTGCTCAGACATGTGTGACTCATAAAGTGTGAGAAGCACAGGATGAAACCAGGCTCAGGAAGAATGATCACTAGAGTTGCTGTAGCATTACTACACAAAACTCTGCATTTAACTGTGTAAAGCGGTAACAGAGACAAGCAGGAGAGAAAATGACATAAAATACAACGAAGATTAGAATGACTGCTTTCTCTGATTTTCAGTTCTGATGCATAATACACATGGAAAAGTGATAGCAGAGTCTTATTTTCCTACCAGACTTATAGATTTTGGTGCTATTTCTGCAGTTTACTCAGTGGCTCTCCTACACAGAGCCTCCTGAAATGGTTAATATGGCACAACATTCTCATCCAGGTTTTTTGTCTTTTATGAAAAGCTTCTTCACAGTAGGTAATAAAAAAAATGCTTTAAAATCCAAGGACAAATTCTAATGATCCCATTGAAAATATAAGCATTTTGGATTTTATTTTTCTGATGCTGCCTTCAATTTTTTTCATACCTTCAAGGAAGTGATAAAGCTAATGGGCTCAAAAGGTACTGCCTACATTCATTACATTAATTTACTCTACTTAAAGAACAGTAGCATCAAATTATTTAAACACCATTAATTGAACACCATTCCCTCTTGCATGCCTAAATAATTCTGAATTTTAGATCTGTCTGCTGCCTGACACACAGACATTTATCCATAAAGAAAGCAAGAGAACAAACAAGAAATTCTTCTTATTTTGCATATATCATGTATCACAATCCTTTGAAGCCTATGCAAGTTAAAACTGCCTTCAGGTATCTTATGCACCTGAAAAAAACCCCAAAAACCACAACAACAACAAATCACCCAACCCATACAAGTCTAGCTTTGTTTGTTATATTTACCTGGGTGCTATTTTGTATGGACACGATTGCTATAAAAATAATATCTTAGAAATTACAAGCTTTTCCAGAGCATCGTGGTGAATCTTTCTTGTTTTCCACTGTTCTTTAACAAAAGTCCACTCATGCCCCCTCAGCACTTGTTTCTCTACACCCTTTTTATGCTCCATCCCAAGAAACTGGATCAGCTAAACGTTTTCTCCTTAAACTGAAAATTCCTCAATTTCTGTAACACCGTAAATAACAGGCATAAGGAGATGATTTTACATACATATTGCACAACAGCAGTAAAGACTCTACTGCTGAATGACATTTCCATCTCCTTTCAGGGCATGCTGAGGCTGCTTTCTGCAGAGTATGTCCTGATGCTGAGAGAGGGCCAAGGAGGCAGCAGACTGCAAAGTGGTGCAATAAGGACTGCTGGCACTGGTGACAATTGTCTGAGTAGACAATGCTGCACAAAGCCTGAGGCTCACTCAAAACTCCAGACCTAAACAACCTTCTTGGTTAAGTGTGACGCTGCTCAGAGCACAACTTCATATGCAAGTCAAAATCCTGCTTCAAATAAAGCCTTGCCTTCAGCAGAAGAGATGCACCTATTCACTTGAAGCATGTACAAAGAAAGGGTTTAGCACTGGCAGCCAGATCTTCTATGAACAAATCTGGTGAAATCTGCTTGCACTGCAATATTTCAACACCAGCAAAATACTGACAGTATCAGTCACATAGTTGGACACACTAACAGGTCTAGCTCCTACATCATGAAGCTTCTATTCCAGTATTGCTGCATTGTGTCTGGATCTCTCTGTAAGCAGCAGACTGCTCTGACACCTAAGTGCTGCAGGGGAAAGTGGGGAGACAAATTCCTGAGATAAGGAGACTAATGAAGCATCTCCATCTGCTTTTACCAGCAATCCAACTCCAAATGGGCCTCCCCCAACACCTGACAGGGCAATCCTGTCTCAGGTAGCAATTAGGAAATTGAGTGACCTTCAGGTATCATTTCCTTTCACAGGTAAAACTTGGGATTTCCATCTCCAGTCAAGCTGACTGGCAAAATCTAGGATAAATTAGTCTGAAAACCTCTGGAAAAAACATACTCTCTAATTCATGCTGCTATTCTACTGCACACGTGTCCTTTAGAAGACAAGAATAGACTTGTGCCTGAATAAATTAAAAAGTTGAGAGTGCAGCCCTTTGCATTTGTGCAGCTGGTGAGTCAACAACAAAATGACAAGTTTCAGGAAACAGCATCCACATAAGCATGTAAATAGAGCTGTCCAAAGTCTTGGCTCCATTACTCCACTAGTTCTGTTTCACTGCTGTTATGTGAGTGAGCCTATGGACTTGGCTCACTGAACTTCTACCATTTCCAATCTAATCCCTTAATACACAATTAGGAAGGTGATGCATAGTCACCAACTTCAAGGGAGTCAGTCTGGATTTGCACACATTAAATTACCATTAGAACAATGGAAGTATATGCACCTGCAAGAAATAAATTAAAAATGCTCTGACTTGTATTTAGCATCACTTTGAACGCTACCTGGAAGAATCTCATCAGAGTACAGCCCTTTAACACTCTAAGTTTATCCACAGAATAATGAACTTTCTTTCCAAGTTTTTCAGTATTACTAATGTGAAGGACAACTGGCACAAGTTCGGATCAGTGCAAGTATTCAAGAGACTAAAGAGATTGAATTATGAAGGAACATTAAGAAATCAAGAACAAACAAACAAACTAAGCATGGCCAAAAAGGTAAAAAAAATATTGTAAAGCAACAGTTTCTGTGAGTACTCTGTGCTCAGACTGGATAGGATTAGTATGGTGCACAAAAGTATAATTCACTGTTACAAAGAGTTACAAAATAGAAAACAAAGGCTCACAGTTAGAAAATAATTCTTCCTCCTGAAATAAAAGCTCAGAAAAAAGGCATTCATTACTGAACAAGAGAAAGCACTACAAAAATGTGCTGGAGCAAACACTTTTTCAATAAAATCAGGTGGATCAGAGGGTTAAGATTTCTAATATTTCTGATTTTCACATTTCCTAAATTTAAAATACATCTTTTCATTATCACTCAATTTAAAAATTTATTTGGTCTATTTCTTAAATCAGGAGTCTCAGAGTGACCTTTTGTGCCTGTGTGTATGTTTACACATGTAGATAAAGGGATAGAATATTGTGTGTGCATGTCTACACTATGAAAAGAGAGAGATTTAGATGCCTTCCTTACTTGAGGCAGAAAATACAAAGTATTCTGAATTCACAAATATCTTGAATAGATATCTATCCTATTGCTTGAGGGAATGAGACATAAAAGCACCAAGAAACAAGTGAAGTTAATGAAACAAAGCCAAATTCTCTGCTGTAATTTCATTAAAGGTAAATGCAGCTGCCCCCACATACACAGCTGAGAAGTCAACTTGAATGATGAAGAGAGAAAAGGGAGTCAGTCCAAATGTGTGGTTTCAAACTGTCTTTTTCAATGTCAGCACAAATTCTAATTGCAACACAAGGCAATTTCTATTCATTACACACTTCAGCATTGGCTTCTAAGTACATACTGCCCTGCATTTCACAGGTTTTAAATTAGTATCACCAGGTTTGTTCTGATACATACATTGACTACAATGTAGGCCTTATTTTGAAGAAATGTACCATTTTCACTATGACTCATTTTATTGATTTTTTCCCTTAACTTTCATAAAAGTAATTTAGAAAACTTAATTCACAATTTCATTATTTTATAGTTGCTTTCAGTGCAGTAGTTTCCTTCAAGTCGTAAAGTAAATCATGCTTACAAAGTAGCAAACAACAATTTACTTAACCTTATAAAGTTTTAAAGGAGTTATTCACCAGGGCTGACACCCATTCCAGGACAGAGGCATCTCTGTATATCTGCATGCAGCTTTTGGGGATCACTAGCAATACAAATGACAGATTTGTTCACTCACAATAGCAAGAACTTAAAACCTCCATGCACAGGAGTACCTTCTGGCAACACACACAAAGTTAACTCAGTTATGGCATCTGTCTAAAGCCAGGACAAAGTGTTACCAACCTTTCAGAAGTATATGTTTCCCAACATTCAGCTTTGGAGATGAAGAACAACTGATCTATGAGACCTAGTCTGTGCAGAAGACAATCAAAGAGAAGATTTTGGGGGCAGGTGGCTAATGTCTCTTCAGCAGGCTGCAGGAATCTTTTGGTGGATGTGAAGAACAGAACAGTGGTTGGCCACAGCTCCAGTCTTCCACCATCCAGAAAATGCCCTTAAAGGACAATTTCTCTATTTTACAGAGCTAACAGTTACTATAAAATAAGGTAGCAATTACGAAAACAAGGCATTGCACTTACAACTCAGATCTAATCTGAGCCCCTTAAGCTTCTCAGTCAAATTCAGCTCATTCTGCATTATTTTTTGTGTATCGTGGCAGAGGCTAAAGAGAGGAGTGAAAAGTGAAACTTAATTGACTTAGTTTATGTCTCCTACCTACAACATTAGTTAAGAAACATGGGCTGGGATTGGAACTTCCAACTCTTTGCTTCCAAATTAGTCTGGAAATTAGTTTTTTTTTTTTCCCTCTCTTTATTACATGCAGAAAATAAAGTAGTGTCTGCTCAGTTCTTTGAATGTAAACTATGCAAGTATTTCTCTTCAGGCAATGATCCTTTGTGCAGATTCCAGGCTAATAGTTGTGCCTCCCTGCAGATCTGGATAAGACAACTAAATATCAAGGTTTGTGTCCTATTCCTGTCCTCAAAGATTCTCCCCTAGATACTTCCAGGTAATGCTTAAAGAAGCCTGATGGTTTTTGGAACATTTGTTTATTTGACAAGGTTACTTCAGCTCCCAGTCTGAGGTGCCTAACTCTAAAGAACAAGCACAGACACAAAGACAGAATGCCTTTGCATTCCAGTTCAGAAGACAGTCTCATAATGTTTTTGCCAGGCATTTGAGCACATCATTCTGTATTAGCCCTCACCTTGTAATATTGTTTGCATGCAGTCACTATCTAGTACATAGTGCATTCCAGTGTACAACATTCAGCAGTTAGATTATCTGTTGAAGTTCAATAAATATTAGTCAAAATTTTACAGATAATGATGTCAGAGACATTTGTATGGGGTTGTGCCACTGCACATTAGCCATTACACACTACTGAGTGAGAAGAACTTAAATTCTCAAATCACAGCCTATCAGTTACCACAGGTATCTGTCACTCACCTGCAATGATCCATCCTTTTTTCCTAGAACAACAAGGCCTGGGAATGTGTAAATATGTAAATACAAGGATGCTCAGCTGAGAATTTAATGTTGCTATAGAAAGGTAATGAAATTCATTCAGACATAGAATGCATTCATTCTTGTTGATTTTAAGCTGAGCTACTAGTGCATCTACTTAAGAATACTCTGAACACATATTCTAGTTACTGTTATTATTTCTTGCTCTAAGGGAAATACTTTATGGGCTTTTAATTTTTTTTAATTTAATGAGAGATATGTGTCCTTCCATTGAGTGCTAAAATGCATTGAAACATGGTATGTGTCTCCTAGGCTTATACAGTATGTAAACCAGACTACAAAAAGGGATGGTATTCCTACCCAGTGGTTAAAGACACAAAAGAGCCATGGGAACCTTGCTCTGGCCTTTATTTTTGGCTTAGTAAAACAAACCCTAATTCTTTATTTGTCAAATTACTATCTGTTACAGTTTGAACTTTCCTCAAGCCTTACTCTCCTAATGAAGTTTAATCTGCCTCTGGCTTGAAGCAAAAGAGCATTGTGTGCTCATGTGTAGGCAGTGTGAATGTGGTTTTGCAGAAAAGGAAGTCTTCTGAATGTTGGGGGCTAAAATCAATGGAAAATGGAAACCAGCCTATTGCCCTTGTTTTTCCAGCTGTCAAATTTTACTCTTATAAAGCAGACAGTATTTCTTTACAACCTCATTAGTTTTTCCTAAGCAAACTGACAATACCATTCACTGTTCTGTGACTGGAATCTCCATAATTTATGCAATTCTTCTGTGAGAAATACTCTGAACACTTGTGTGCAGAAAAACTAACCTTTCAGCAATGTGTTCAGGGGCCCAAGCATCTCTTAAACTTTATTTTACATTTTAACTTGGACAAGGAACTAGATACAGAAGGGAGAAAACGTGAATCAAATCAGAGGAGACAGCAAGTGTGAAAAACTGTAAGAGTGATGCATATTTTAGCCTAGCAAAAAATATGTAGTATCTTAAGGAGCTTGGAAATAAATAACAACAGGTTTTATAGAAAGAGAAGGACATTATAGAGATTGGTTTTCCAAAATCCTTCTATATACTATTTTAAAAGCAGACAAATTGAGGATGGGAAGGGTCTTTTGTTACACAAAGCCATCCATGATTTCACATGTGACCTTTATGTTAGACGTGTGTGTGAAGACATCAGATCAGCAACTTTCTGACACATGCTTTTGTCATGTCAGGAAACTTCTCAGATGTGGTGCACTGGCTAAGATTCAGCAGGTCAAGCTATGAACAGGCATCAACATCAGACTAGAAAGAATAACTTTGCACCTATTGCAAGCTATGGATATTGACTGTATGATCCAACACAACTGGGGAAGGCTGGCATTTGGGTTTTACTTTTTCCTTTCCACTGAAGGTTTGATATGCTGGGAGAAATGGTCCTAGTCTCATCCTCATTCCAATTAATCTTCTTCTTATTATTAGGGAAAAAAAAGGCAGCTTTAATCAGCTACATATGAGACATATTTAATTGACTGCAGGAGAGACAGTAATGAATTATTGTTTCTCATCCACCCCCATGTTTTTCTCACTGACTAACATAAGCATTAGCACTGCTCTGCTGAAAATGAGAGTATTCTGCTTTTGATTTTGCCTTTTCTTCTCAACTGTAGCGTAACATTCTCTCAATTAGGAAAATTAAATATTCTCAAATGTGAAAATATTAGCAGACTGTACAAGACAGAACAACTACAGAGAAGGTTTGTTCAAACTTTGTCTGAACTTGTAAATTACTGACTTCTTTTTGTGGTAGTCACTTGACGTGCCTCATTTCAGTTGCTGCCAGTTGTCATAAGACAGCAAAGTACACGAAAATCTTTAATTCTGCTTCCACCAGACAAACCTCAAAATAAAGCTTGGGTGCAGTTGTGTTGGATAGCGGCTAAAGAGAAAAGCAGGAAAAAACAAAACTGTAAACCAAATCAGTCTCTATAAATAATACAAAGTGGCAATTACTGGTATGGGCAGTGAGGAAGGGACAGCAGCAAACGTGTGTCCTTTTCATCACTGCCAAGAGGAGTAGCAAGGCCTGTCCCAAGACATGTAAATGCCATCTTGTTAATGCAAAACCACATCCAAGGCCCTGAAACCTCTAAGCTGGATGAACACTTTATGCTGCTGTTTGGACATATAAAAATATAAAAACATAGAAAGTGATTTTAATCTATGTTGTTTTCATTCTAACATTCATTAGAAAATTGAATACTCTCTTACAATGAAAGACATCATTGAACACTGTCATATATTGCTGTGTTCATAACTGCACACCCTCTTTTAGGGTGGAGAATGATTAAATGTAGATTTCTAATTTAAATACTGCAACCACTGGAAAATACGATCATGATCCAAAGTTCAGTAACATCACTGGACTTCAGAAGAGTTTTTTTTCTCCCCACAGAGAAATGTCTTTTCAACTGTTTCCTTTTGTTTCGCCAAAACCAAATGGAAACATGTAAGACAGAGAAAGACTGCTGCAATACAAATGATATGTTGAGCATAAACTCTGTGGACCATTTTGAAATTAAAATGCATCTGACATGAATATGGATTTTTTTCTTAAAGTTCTGTGCCATAAGGTTTTATAACACACAGTTCTGTAATACAATATTACTTTAATTTGTGTGTAACATCCATAAAATTGAAGTTGGAATGAAAGATTAAAGAAACATCCTTCCCGTATCCTTTTTCTCCCTAAGAGTTTCCTTTGGTTTTGGCATTTTGGCATGCTTCTGTCTGAGGGCACATTCTGCCTAGACTACCAAGGTTATGCTGAAGGAGCAGTTCCCAGTTGTTTCAACTTAACAGTCAGTTGTTTTGACTTAACAGAAAAAAGAAAAAAAAATCACCACCACCAAACCTCCCACCCACCCAAAGAAAAATGCAATAAAAAAGCTTGCAAAAAATCTTAATAAAAAAGCTTGAAAATTCCTGTATTTTTGATCACCAATATATGTCACTATGTAGCCAAAACCACACCAAGAGACTATGCTATGTTGACAGACTTGCCTGTGCTTAAATACTAGGGTACCATTCCTCTAGGGTGGGATATGCACATGGAAGCAAAAAGTCTTAATCCTGTTAACACCATTTACATTGATTATGGCCCACAAGCAGAGCAGCACTAAACCTGTTATTCCCTTTACCTTGCTTTCAGCCTCCTTCTTCACATACAGGAGGAGACAAGGGAGAGGAGGTGTGGCAGCTGGGCAAACAGAGGCAGAATATTTTGCAATGAACTGTGACCCCCAAATCCTAAGCAGTATTTGTGGAAAAGAACAATCTTGTTGGTACTTTCTGCCAATAAAGAAATAATCAAAGGATTTTTTTTTCCTAACTTGATTTAGAAATCAAAAGAGTTTACTTTTGAATTCNGTGGAAAAGAACAATCTTGTTGGTACTTTCTGCCAATAAAGAAATAATCAAAGGATTTTTTTTTCCTAACTTGATTTAGAAAGAAAATACTTTTATTTTCTCTTAAAAAAATCCTTAGCTTATCTAGTCTTTTTTATCATTGGCATTTATTATAGTAGATAACAGCTGCTGAGAGCCCTCAGAGCTTTTGAAGGCTGATGGGAGCATCAAGTTAATATTTTCAATAGCTCTGGGATCTGAACCCATATCCTCAGGATTAAGGCAGATCAAATGGAAATGAGTATCTTTTCAGACAAAATCCACCTATCCTTTACCACACAGAGAATGAATTTGTCTGCAGAGAATCTAAAGAAGTGAACTGAGATCTATTCTATTAGATTCTTCATATAAGAGAGATTTTGGTATTGCCAACTGACACGATGCTTTGGCTTCTCCCAGTGTCAAGAATTAATGCCCAAAATGTAAATTAATAGGGAACTAATAAACAGGTTTTTCCTTTGAAACTGTATATAGAAATTGATTTATGGGAAGGAATCAAAGGGTATCCTCAGAAAATTATAGAGAAGTTCCTCTAAAAATGGCTGGCGGTGATTTCCTCATAATATCATCAAACTCAGCTTCAAGAAATACTCAATGACTGCCATGGGCACTCAAACCACTCACATTTCTTCACATTCTCTGGAAAAGAAACCCTCAAAAGTTGACTCTAACAACACCAAGGCAAAAAAACCCCTCCTTTTTCTTCCCAAACAGACACCAAACAATAGTCAATAAGTATATACAAAGAGAGATATATGATTCTTACAGTTTTAAAGTGGCTGGATTATGAATTATTGTAACAGACATAGAGTCAGACTCTGCTCCTTTTATAAGCAGAGATGAACTTGGAGAGGGGTGAAGAGATGGTGAGCAGATACTGAAGGGAGCAACTCACCATTAGAATGACAGGGTAACTTTCCAAGACTAAAAATAAGCCAAATAAAAGATACAAGTCTCTGGACTACATGACTTCCATGGAGAGATGAGAGAACTGAGTTTCCTCAGTTTTAAAAAGCAAATGAAAAGAGGAAATCTTAGAATCAACCATGGACTGGTTTGGGTTGGAAAGGACTTAAAGATCATCTAATTTAAACTCCCATAGGCAGAGACACCTTCCACTAAACCAGGTTGCTCAAAGCCTCATCCAATCTTCCTGGAACACTCTTCTTACTTATGTGTAAAATGACCTGCTGGAATGCTACTGGAACACTGATGTTAAAGAGTAGGATTTCCACCACTGTAGTTATTAAAAACTTAAGTGGACTTCTCTCAAAGCAACCTGATCTAATCAGACCTGCTGTGAGTATGATGTTGGCTGGAGGTCCCTTCCAAGCCACAAGATTCCATGATTCTATGGCAGACAGCAACAATAGCGGGACTTTGATAAATAATACCAGTCAGAGACCAGTACAGGCTTGCAAAGAGGCTAAAGAAATCTTCCCTACTTCTATACAGACTAATAATAAAAATATTTCTAATAAATTTGTCAAATATTCAAAATATTACAGTATAAACTGCAGACAGAAAATGCTTAAGCTCAGAAGTATGTATCATGTTACTAATTTTTTTCTATGCTGGTTGTATATGTGTGTGCACACACACTACTGAAGAGCAGAGCTTGAGTATGCAAATTCAGCCACTTGAAAGAAAATACAATAGCTTGGACAAATTTAGGATGCTACGCATTCAAAAAAGGATGTGGCCAGGTAATTTAGAATTTTTTAACTGGACTCACCATTTTATCAAATTTTAGCAAACAGTTTTTGCTATACACCTGCATTACATCAGATAACATAAGATTTGCCCAGAAGTAGACAGGTATACCTCACCAAACACAGTGTGTACTGTAGAAATCTGCCTTATGTGTTCTATGTAACTTCACACACACAGATACAAACTTGGAGAATAAACTAGAACCAGAACAAGATCTAGTATCAGTTCTGAGAACAAACATATACCATGAAATATGGTCAGAAATGTTACTTATATAATTTAACCTTTAGTCTGATTTGGTAATAAAAGAGTTCAATATAATTTAATAAATAAATAATTAAAAGTATTATAGCATTTATTTAAACCTGTAAATTCAGCTACATACTTCATGCTCCATCATAACATACTGATTTAATCATTGTATTATGAATGAACTCAGTTTAAAAAGGAGGCAATCTATTTTCTTAAACAAGAGAAAAAAGGAGATTATGTACAGAAAATGCACATAGAATCCTATGACATTGTCCTCATATAATTCCATGTAATGCTGCATATCTAGGATTTTTGCCATTCCTTAGAAGAGGAATCGTTATATTTTACCATTCAACCAAATCAGACTGACCCACGATTCTCCCCTCCACACCAGGGAAATGCATTCTATTTCTTACTGTAAGGAAACAATTTACACAACATGCAAATTGTTTCAGTCTTGGAAACACACACTTCAGGCACAATAATTTGCAGGAAAAAAAAATCCTAAATAAAAATTCCTGATGCTGAGTGTTTATAGCTTTCATTGTGGACAAAGGCACACAGGATGCCAAGTCATTTGGGTCAAATTTCTGACCTTTTTGAGAGAAGCTAACTTTCTTCTTCAGAACTACTTTAATAGATAAGCTGTACTGGAAACTCTGCCAAAATAGATACCAACATCTTAACACTCACACCTGCTGATCTCTGATAAAATCACAGAAGCACAAAACACGCAGGTTGGAAAAGACATCTGAAGGCTGTGTCAGCCAAAATCCTACTCAAAACAGGAATCCTACTGAGGTGAGGTGGGTTTGCACAGGACCTCACCCAGCTCAGCTTCAAATACCTGGAGCAGTGCCGAGTCTGTTGCCTCCTTGTATAACCTGTGTCAATGCCTCAGTATGCTTACAGTAAAAACAAAACAAAACAAGCAAAAAAGGAAAAAAGGAAAAACAGAATTAAAAAAAAAAAGAAAAAAGTCCTATCATCTAAACAGATGTCACTGTTTACTGTTGAGGAGAGTCTGACTCTCCCCATCAGACAGCCACCATAAGAAACTCTGCTCACCATGTGTTCCAGCACCCACAGCAGCCTTGTGGCCCTATTTCACCAGAATCTTTTATGCTGGCAGGGCCCAAAACTGAACAACCTCTTTCCCCAGTCTTTCATCTCCACAAATCAAAACAAATCAATTGGCATGACTTCAGCAAACTTCAACACATAAATAACACAGTAGCCCAGAACCATGCTCCATTCTTATGTGAAAAATAGTATTTTGCCTCCTAAATGAACCTAAAGAGAACACATGTGTACTTTCTTCAACACAAGATCTGACATCAGATTTGAAGTCAGCTTCAAAGGAACTGGAGATTACCTCTGGAGCAGACATTAAGGCTGAATATTCTCATACTACATAAGCTGGGGAGCAGTATTTTGTGCTTGTGAGTAATCTCTACAAGCCCCTTTCACCTTCTGGTGCTTCCTATGTCACCCCCTCACTCTCCACTGATAAATATTTGATTTCTTTAAAGGGCTTTTTAGAGAAAAATTGTCCCACAATCTCCTAGTCCTCTCTAACACATTTCCACATAGAACTTAAACCTATCAGCTAAGAATTAGACCTATTTTGAGCAAAACCCACTTTAAGCTGCTCAGCAAACAGGTTGGGGCTGTCACAGACACAGTGCTGGAAAAATAAGCAAAGGGAACAGTAAACAGTGAGTGGCCACCTTGTTTATTCAGAGTGCTGTGGTTTATTGATGTTACACACAATCTCAAGTTTAGCTGATCTTAGACGTTGCATGTTTTCTCTCACATCCAACCCAATCTGAAAGTGATCTCCAGCTGCCTAGGGAAGCTTTCAAAAGCCATAAGCAACCCATAAACCCCTTCCCCTGCCACTGTCCCCTTGTGCAAAGAAAATAACCTTAAAGCAAAGGTCTGTCACAGTCACCACACAGAGTGAAAAGAATAAACTCAGCTGCTTGCCTCTTGTAAAAATCCAGGCAGAATCCCTCCACCTCTTTAAGAACAAGATAAGAGAGGAAGTGAGCATACAAGGAGAAGGACAGGCTGCCTCATAACCAGCATTTAATGTTTGACCCCAGTACCAGTACTAAGGCCAATACCAAAATACCAGTACCCATAAAAATGCACTGGATATAATCAAATACATAATAACAATAATAATAATAATAACGGTGAGGGGTCTCATCACTGGACTGCAGTGCTGCTTATAACTGGAATGTTTTTATGAAGGAAAGTTCTTTGGCAACAACACTCTGAGAATCTGGAATAAAACATGCCTTTTTTATTTTTTTTAATAGCAAATGGAAATTAAGTCATCATTTGAGACAGATTCCTGTATCTGCAAAAAAAGAATCCAACTCAAGAGAGATTGGCTGGTTGGGTTTTCATAATTAATTCTGTGAGATTGTCTCCCCCATCCAACACATCTCTGTAAATTACCACAGTAGGTATGAAACCCGCCCCTGTATTGATTCAGCTGGCACAGCCTTCCTCTATAAAACCCTCCTCAGAGCCCCTGCATCAGGGTGGTCGTTCTGCTCTCCCCAGCTGCTGGGGAGATGCTGAATTCCTGTGCTTGCTCTTCTTCCTCAGAGCCTGCCCTAACTAGTCCAGGGGCATATATACCCAAAATTGCAGCAAGACTCATGTTCTCTCTCTTCAGTAAGTAAGACCGTGCTGGTGCTTCATGAACCCACTGCTCACCTCCTGGGTGCTGGGGAGGATGATTTCATCAGCTACAGAAGCACATACTGTGCAAGCTGTCTTAAAGGAAAGAGTGTGACCAGATAAAAAAAGTCTGTGGTTTGTTGGACCTGGCTAGTGGGCCAAACCATGCCAGACAAGTTCCTAAGTCTTCTCCCAGCTCTACTTTCTGAGCACTGCTCATGCACAGTGGTATACCTGACTGCATCTGAAAGCTTTAAATTATTTTTGCAATTTTATGCAGCTTAGCTTTTCAGCTATTACTGTGAAATTAAGAACACATTTACCTGAGAGCAGGAAATAGATAGGGAGCTTGAAAAAACATTCAGTGGAATAACTGACAAATGATTCTTTACCTACTTTATGTTCCAAATTTTGTCTAAAAAGTTTTACATTTGCAAGAATCCGTAAGTAAAACAGTGTTACTGCTGGAGAAAAGAATGGCTGACACTCTTCTCATTTTAAGGGGATTTACCAAAGCTACAAAGATGGTAAGTTATTAAAGAGGTAATGGCTTTACAGGCATATTCATTTTCATATTTAATACTGTGTACGCACTGTTTTAGTTCCTTAATGCAAACCACAATAAAACACCTCATGTGGGGTTTAAACTCTTTTGTCTTTGCTGTAGGTTTGTCTGCTTTAAGTAAAAAAAAAAATATATAGTGCATTATTTTCAACAGTGGCAGGAAGTGGGTTTTTAGTCGAATCAGCTTAAAAAATTCCAGCTGTGTTCACGTTGAAGCCATCACTAACTCTAAGCCTGGGATCACTTCTCCATGCCAACTAAATCCTTTTCAGGCCTCAAGAAGTAAATTTTTGAAAAAATGCCAAGCCTCTCCTTGAAAATAACATCTTAATTGGTTGATATTAAAAAAACCCAGAAAGTGCCATTCTGAAAAATCAAGTGCTCGTATTTTTGTGTTCTAATTTGATATTTGCCTTGTAAGAGCACTCGACATACTCACACAGAGACTGTCTCAGAAAACTGCAATGAGAGGCACGCAGGCTGGCTGTTCCAGACAAGGAGGAGTTCCTAAGGGCTACAGAAAGTACATGTAATGTGTATCCTGTGCCGTTGTAATGCACCACAAAGGCCAGAGAGGTGTGTGACAGTGCTGGACCCAAGGAAAACAGTGTTTCACTCCCTGGCTGGCTATGTGCTCAGAGGATATCTCAGAGGATAAGGAAAATCCACTCTCCTGAGAGCAGCAGTTGTTCTCAAGGAGTTTCTGTATCAGCGTTAGGTTCAAACCAAGTAAAATGCTTGGGATCAACAATCAGAAAATGAAGGCTACAAATTGGTGTGTCTATAACACTCTTCTAAAAACATATGGCTATTTTCATTAAAAATAATGACAACATTGTAGGATTAATGAACACATCTACTGTTACCATCTTCCCCTCTAGTGTTTCCTGTTGCACTATCAATTGTGGTATGTATATATACTATGGTACTTCTGCTGTTCAAAACTTTGCATCATGAGAAGGAAAAAATATGAAGCTCATCATTCTCAGCCAATTGAGCTAAATAAGGGATCAGACACTTGCCTTGCACGTTTCTCTTATGCCTGTAAATCTAACTCTGCAGCTCCTTTGAGCTGGGAGACTGAGAGATCTAGCCTGATTTACACAGATGTTAAAAGAAGACAAATGTTTGTCCAGTTTAATTGATTCTGAGCTGACATAAATTGATTTACTCTGCACAACTCAAAGCTTTTGAAAATAAATATATTTTCATTAAGAAATGTAAAGAGAAATATTATTAAGCAATAGAAAAGAATTGTTAAGCAACAGGAACAGCAACAAATGATAAGGAGAACATGTAACTGAGAAAGCCTATTACTCTCAGGGAGGGATTTACTAGACCTTGTGCTTTTCAGTTCCATTTCAAAGCAATATTGGAACTGTGAAATCGCAAAGGAAATTCTAAAAAGAGACAACAGTTGAGACAACAGTTGAAAGAGAATTTTAATACATCACACATTTACCATCTAATTCTTAAAACCATTTTTTTTTAAATTTTGGAATGCCATTCTGACCTTCTTAATGGCTGAAAGAAGTGTCTGTAATTAAAAGAACTTGGATTCAGCTTAATTTCATGTTCTTTTATTAAAAAAATAGAAGCAACTGCCAATACACATATTTTTTCCATGAGGAAACTTGGCAGTCCCAGCTGATTGTGATGTCTCCTCATCCACATTCTAGAAGATAATTTTAGTGAGGTAATAATTTATTCCAGAGCAGTGTGTGAGATTAGGCAGAACAGTTCAAAAGTCTGGGAATTCATTCCATTCTATCACTAAAAATTGCATTTCACAAAATCATATTCTCATTTGAAATTTTTACTAGAAATAAAACATTGTCATAAAAATAGGATGTATTTCATATGAAGTGCTTACTTACAGCCCCCAAATAAAAATTTTAAAAACCCAAACAAAACTAAAACCATTCTTCCTTCCTCAGTATTATCAATGTCATTAAAAATTACATATAGCACCTGGGAGATGGTGGCTAAATCACAAATTAAAAGCTCAGCCCTGAAAGTTGCTCACAGACCAGCCTCTAAGCTCATGGTGATTTGAGGGCCTTCACACACCAGATCTGAGATTCACTTCTCCCTACAACACACAGAGTTCCCAATAAATCCTGCATTTCTTGCAACTCCATGACAGCACTCACTGGAATTGTGTTTTAGTGAAATGCTTTCCAGAGACTTTTTACTATCAAGGTGATTTGATGGATAGTTACAGATTTTTTTTCTTTTTCTTTCCCAATAATGATGAAATACCACGGCCTAATTTCTTGTTAGTAAGATGTAAGATGGCAGCAAGACACATATTCAAAATGCTGCCTTGGAAAAAATAAGGCTTCTAAGATTATAACTATGTGTACTGTGCTTCTGAAAAAATAAGTCTTCGTATAATCTGGGGTATTAGTCGTGGTAATTGAGGAGCCTTTGTAGCACCCACTTTTGCATAACTGATTTGCTGGGTTAGAGTAGTAGCTGGAAATGTACCACATACTGCTGTACAAAGGAGCAGGAAACAAAACCTCCACCAACCTTACACACAAAAGAATCAAGAAACTTCTCCTCAAGGAGGAATAGTTAGCCTTACATTCACAAAGATAAGATGAAGAGCTAAACTCTCTAAAGGGATGATGGTCCTAGCTCCAGAGTAGTTTCATGGGAGAGGCAGGGCAATCACTCTTTATCTTCTTTCCATTGTTATACCTGAGTTCTAGCTCCCATTAATCACTACCAGGATTTCTGCTTCCTGGAAGAAGCTGTGTTAGTGGCAGATGAAGTAACAATGCAAATGCAATTGTACCAAGCTTGCACTGAATAAGGTTGGAGGCACAAAGGGAAGGGAGAAATGGTGTAAATCCTCTGTTAATCACAATCATTCTCTTCATTCCTGGAAATACACATTTATCTTGATTCCCAGTAAGAGAGATACAACATCACCCTGATTCACTCAGGTAATGGAGCACGTTTTACTCAGTTGTATCCCTGAGACCCTCCCTCTGTAATCAACTGAACAGGGAAAAACATACAGCCTTCTTTTAACCTGGTGCTTGCTGAGCCAGGGATGTCTGAACCTAAGATGAGACAAGATGAGCTGAGAGCTGCACTGTGAATCAGTAAACCGTGTCCCTAAGACAAAGACCTTCCCCTGAGAAACTGCCTAGTCTTTTTATTAAGGAGTGTTACTGAGAACTCCGAAAAGTCAGCACCAAAAAGAACAAATACACATGTTGAGGGAACAGGCAGTTCAAATAACAGCATAAGTTCTTGGTCTATGAATTTATTCATGGCAGGATCTCAGTCAACGCACTTCAATAAAATGAGTAATTATTGTGAGTCACGTCACTAATTACATCTGATACACACAAAGGCTTGTGCAGCTCTACATATCAAAGTGCACTGTGAGCTCATCCAGTATGGAAACAGCTCACAGAGGAGCTCTTGTTACTGCTACTCGAACACTCTGGAAAAAAATGGGGTATTAGAAATGTCTGTGCCATTTCTCTCTCATCACATTTTTTTAAACATAAAAAGAAGATGTGTTATAGAATAATGGCAACATAACTGCCTACGTAGGGACTTCAGCATTTGCCTTGGACAGGCAATACAAGAAAGAATTGTAATGACAGAGCAATGGAATTGGCCAAGATAAGCTGCTTTCTCCTATGACAAGCAGAGAGCGCCAAGATGTGAAGAATCTGTCAAAATGTTCTCAAATAAAGTTTTATTTTTCCATACCAAAATAAAAAAAAACAAACGAAACCACAGCTGGTTCAGATACAGGTCAAATTGACTGAGTTCAAGAACATAAAGAGATTAAAGGAAGTAAGTCACCTCTTAGATAACAGATCTACTTATTAGTGTGCAAGAAAAAAACAAGTCTTCACAAATTTTGTCAAATTCAGATGAGCTCTTTATCCAAGAGAAGGATCAAATTTGTAGGCTGATAATTTTTTGCCTGGTAATTAACTATCTTTGTTAATCATCAGGCACCTTTGTTGCCTGATAATTAACCACCTTGAAGACATACTTATTTGTGCTTTCCCATGAGGGCACCACTTACAGTAATTTTAGAGCACAAACACAGAACTGGACCAAACACCACCTGTGACTTCAGCTTATTGCAAGACCATTTTCATAACTGAAGTCAAATCACATGGCACAATTTAACTAAATACAGAAACAATAAATTATCCTCTCCTGTACACTCATGTCAACAATAATGACAAGGCAACTCAAAGACACTGGCACTGAACAAGAACATGAAAATAAGTAGATTCAATGTCATTTGGCATGTAGAACCTTTAACCATGGAACTATATAAAGAATACAGAGGTTTTTGCATAATGCTTCCTTTAATATGTTAGAAGGTGGTTTTTATTTTTTTTGTACATTTAACTCATAACATATTCAAGCAATTCAATTTCAATACAAGATTTACTGCAATAAACCTCTGTTTATGTAACGGAGAATAAATAAACACAAACAAAAAAGGCACAGAAAAAAAATACAGAGAAGGCAGAAGTCTAAAAATGACCCCCAAAGACTATAATTTGTAACAACCAAAGCTGTCAGTTCGAGACCCCATCTGGAATACTTACCACAGTCCTGGTGTCCCCAAAATAAGAAGGACTTGAAACTGGTGGAGCAAATCCAAAGGAGGGCACAAAATAGATAAGGGGACTGGAGCACCTCCCACACAAAGACAGGCTGAGAAAGTTGGGGCTGTTCAGCCTGGAGAAGAAAAGGTTTGGAGATCTCACAGAAAGCTTCCAGTATCTGAAGGGGCTACAGAGAAGCCAGAGAAGGGCTCTTCGTCAGGAGTGATGGGACAAGGAGAAATGGGCGCAAACTGAAAGAAGGGCAAATTTAGGTCAGATACCAGGAAGAATTTTTGTATTTTGAGAGAGGTTAGACACTGAAACAGGTTGCCAGGGAGATTGGGAATACCCCAACCCTGGTAGTGTTCAAGGGCAGCTTGGATAAAGCCTTGAGCAACCTGGTCTAGTGGGAGGTATCCCTGCCCGTGTGAGGGGATGTCGGGACCAGATCCATTCAGATCCATTCCAATCCCTTAACATTCTATGATTCTATATCAAACTGTAAAAAACAATCTTCACTACTAAAGATAAAAATAATTTTATTTTTAGTTGGATGTATTCAAATAAAGTTTTTTAGATCTCCAGTGAGGGACAATTAAATCAGAGAAATTTTCACATGGTTGATGCTCAACACTTTTTAAAGTAACATTATTTAAGATCCATGAAGCTGTGAGAGCCCCAAATCAGTTAATTTTGAGAGAATATTACCCACCATTTTCTGAAAATCAAGGAACTATATGAATATTCAAGGTAAGTTCTGCATGTAAACAAAATTAAACCATGGTGGATCTCTTCTCTCTTTTTCTATTTTTTTTTCTCTTTTAATGCTTTACTTCTACGTCATTTCATAAATAGCTTTCATTTCATGGACACCAAAAACAATCCAATCAACTATATTAGTGTAAACCTCTGCCTACTAGACTGTCATCAGCACAAAGTCCCCCAAATAATAAATGAACTTTTTATTAACTGTGGTAACATTAACATTACAATGAGGGATTGTTTAAAAACAAGTTGTACTGCTGTTGCTCAAGAGCTCAAGGAAAATGGTTCTCAGTTCCTTTATTTTTCCTTGAGGGTAACCACAGGGGTTGCATTAAATCTTTTAAAATATGTTGACAGTTGAATAAGTGCTGCTGTTGCTCTGGTGACATTTTATGCACTTTAATTGTCATTAATGAATCTCACTGATACTTTCTTAAAATTCCTTTATGTGTTCTAGTAATTTTATAACAAAGAGAAGAACAAAACTGTCTGCAAATTAGCCTTGATCCACTTCTCATATGGAATTTTCACTGCAGACAATAGGAGAATCTGCATGGGAAATATCTGCTAGACTAGACATTTAAGGCAGGAATACATTAAATGTTCCCAGTAAATTGTGAAGTTATCATTTTGTTGCATATCACCATATAAATTTAAATCCCAAAGAAGCTTTATTTGAGTGTATTTTAAAAAATAAGTACTCTATCTGCTTCAATCAATTCAGAATTTGATGTTACAATGGTATGGCTCAGCATTTTAGGGCTGCAACAAAACCCAAAAAGTAAATGTGAGTTGGAATGAAACAAAGTCTGACACTAACCTGGAGTCTAGTACCTCCTTCCTTACTCTGAGATAATACTCCCACTGATTTCAGAAAGGCTTTTTCCCTGTGAAGGACACAGCTCTCAATTATCTGTTCAGGAACGTGCAGTGGAAAGGAGGAATGCATGCAGCCTGAGAAACAGCAGGCACCACACTTGATTGTTCATAAACAGATAAGTTAAGTCTTTTGCTATGAAGAGAAAATAAACTGTGGCACTTTAAATTGTGATAGGTGATTTAAGTAGATTAAAAAATAACTATTCCAGGGACAAGGAGCCAGAAGAGGGAGAAGGAGGGGGAATAGTTTACTAATAGTGCAGGGAGGCATGTTGAGTACTTTGCTTCCCCCATCCCAGGTTCCCTCACTCCTGCATGCTCAACTGGAACACAGCAAATGATTCCCAACACTGCTGCACCTGCTGCACCACAGGCTTTACATCTTTGCAATTTCAGAATCAGAAAAGCCTGGGGCCATCTTTCTTTCTTCAGCTGCAGTGGCTCTTCAAGTGCAGACCCTGTACAAGTACCAGTGGTTTGAGCCATCCCCGCTGAACAGGACAATTTGGTCACGCACAATCGCCCCGGGCACACCGAGAGCCCCTGTGCCTGATTCTCCACAGGCCCAGTCCCCTGCACAACCACGTTCACCTGAGCAAGCAGCAGTTCAGCTCCAGCCTGACCTCTCCTTTCAGCTTGGTAAATGGCTATACAAGGTGCAAGCAATAGGAATCAGGCCTCGGGGTTCTGTACAGCACTTCAATCTTCAAGACACTCAGAGTGCAGACAGCAGTAAGTTCCACACTCACGTCATACCCACAGTTAACAACCTCAGCTAAGTCATGAACTACATTTTAATTAGACAAGGGGCCAGGCTTTTGATTTCAGAAATAGAAGTTAGGGTTGCAGTCCTTCATCCATTGAAGTTAATTGCAAAATCCCTATTATCAGGCTCTTGAGGTATTACCCAGGCGCACTTTTTAATTACATTTGATTCTTAATGAAGTAGATGGCAAAGAGAAAAGCAGCCCATGATTCAAATGATTCGCATTTTTATCTTTCCTGATGAAAAACAGAATAGGTCAAGATACTTGCTGGATTTTCCCATGAGAAATGCTGCAATGTGAATCAGCTCAATTGACTTGATCCTGAAGGAGCAGGTTAGCTTTGAAAAGCATCACTCATTTTCTCCTCCTGTATACACCCTACCCCCAAAACTTATGCAATGTAATTGTAGACACTGAGCCAAATCCAATTCAGAACTTGAAAAATATCACATAAGTATCCTAAGCTTGAATGACTTGTCTTCATTGTCTAATGTCATTTAAAACATAAGGAGTCCTAATTATGGTTTTATTTTCAAATTATGCACTTTAAAAGAGTGACAATTCTCCATAAAAACTGACAGCTTCTCAGGGCAAGGAGACTGCCAAATAACTTGGTATTTCTACATGATTTAAAACCAAGAAATTATGAAGCAGCTTATTAAGAAAGAGTACGTTATCACACTTAGCTAGAGAACAAAACAGTTTCACCTTTTTCTATTACACCTCTATTCATGTAAGTAAACAAAGATTTATAGAACAGAAGTTCATACTACAGGTGGAGCCATTACCTCGGGATACACAACAACCTGCAAACTCTTTTCACATAATGAAAGTTGTTCCTTACCATCTGGAAATCAGGTTTAAAAATAAAACTTATGTTTATACATTACACAAAAAGCTTAGCTTTTTATTTCAGACATACTTCTCATATTGTAAAAACACATAATTCATTTTTTACTTTTATGACTTCAAAAGACCCAATAAAAATTTAGGACCTAAAAATGTAATTTCTTTTTAAAGGTTGGCTGTTAAGTATTAGGGAGAGTAAAAAGTCAGTTTTAAGAAAATCAGATAGTATTGCAAGGCTTTCTAACCAAGGCAGCCAAGGAGGGTTACAGCAGGAACTAGTGAGGCAAGGCTGTGTCTCCAGGGCTGGCACAGGGGACAGAGCCCTTGGGGCCCAGGAACCTGACCAGACAAAGGGGTCACTGCAGCATGAAGCTGTCATAGCCCCTTCTAAAGGAAGGAGGCACAACCTCCTTTCAGGGACACAGAAACTAAGGTTTTAATTCAGTATTTTTGTTTAATTCCTAGGTTTGGGGTCTTTTGCCCTATGGCTGCTTCACTGTTTCAGCCTTGCAGGATACCTGTGATGAAACAAAAGTTCTTGAGTTTCTGTTAAAACCATTTGCCTCTCATTATAATTCTTCCCAATTAACAAGGTTGAATACCACAAAACATGGAACACTTCCTACATCATGGTCATACCAGAGATCAAGGGAAGCTTAGATTACTTTCAAGGCCACCAATGAGATGATGTGGCAATCTAAATCAGCCTGCTCTGCATAACTGTGGCAAACCTGCAATGTAACACACAACCACAACCAAACTTGATCTGTGTTGACTTGTGCCAAAACAGTACCATCCCCACCAAAATCAGTGCAGACTTTAAACAAGGAAAAGAAATTCCTATCCCTACTTCATTTGAATTCCCTCTTGGAACTCAATTCTTACTAGTGCTTTTACTGGAACCATGCTATTTTATACCTATTAAGTACTGCATTCATCAGTTTAGGGCCCCTTATTCTATAATATAATTATTCAAACCCTGTTTGGTATTTGCAGAAGGTCTAACTTGGCAGTCTCCTTCTGGATGTCTCTCACTCTCATGCTTACATAGTTATTGATCATTGTAGCAAGTAGAAGTTTGAGATACTTACTAGCTCCCACTACTTTTAAAGCAATTCTCAAAGATTGTTCAGAGTACACAGAATATTCCCAAGGCAGTGGCAGGGCATCCCTGCACTAATGAACCACAGAAGCCATCCTAATGCAAGCAGCATTGGTGCAGGAAGTAGCAAGCCCTCATGCCTCAAAGACAAGCACAGAAAAGGCAGAGGGCTGGAGAAACTCAATGCCTTTATAATTAGTGACAAAGTTCCAGCTCAGATTTAACAGACACTGTAAACTGAAGAATACACACATTTCTGAAGTGGTAGCAAAAATCAGCATTTAAGACTACAAGAATAAGTTACTTTACTATTAAAAGCACTACTGGCATAATTGCAGCAATGAGGTACTGCTCAGCACTTCAGAAGTAAAAGAAACTTTCTTTGGAAAATGATAATTTTCATTGCTGGTTTACAGTATGAAGGCATCAGTGGTTGCTACATGCTATGTACACCCTACACAGAGCACAAAGTGCACAAGGAATGATATTTTTTCAAAGTACTCTGTGCCTGGCTAACTATTTTGGTAAAACTTCAGGCAGCCTCGTTTTCAGAATATAAAGTGTTTCAGTTGACTGAAAAGGAAAGCAACTCAAATCATTAATAATCTCCATCACATGTAATGTGTTATATTTTTTTCCAAGCAAAATTACAGATAAGAAATAAGCCTTTAGTTGTTAGTAAGTCATAATAATTCAAAATAAAGAGAAAAGCCTACTAATTATTAATTATGCATTAAAAATGCATCTATAGTAATAGGTAGACTCTGGTAAGAGAATAAAATTTAGGCTGACAGGTGCCTCAGCAGCAAACCAAAAATTGTAATTATGGACACAGATCAAAATGCCAGTTTCTACTCAGTTATTGAATTTACGGAGAAGAAGAAAATGTTCAATCATAATATTTGTTTAAGAATGTTTATCTTCTTTCTTACCATTGAATGTTAGGAACACCCTTGCTTGAGGCTGGGAAGATCCTTTTACACTGCTAAAGTAAATAAATATCCCAATCAACACGTTCACTGCAACAAATGCCATCTCTTCAGATTTGCAACTTAATATCCAAGAAATGAAACCTGAAAGAGAGATAGATCACATTACTCTTCTCATACAATCTTGCGGAGCAAAAACAGAAGTATGGAAAGATTGTGTTGGAGGCCTCTTCCAGCTGAAGCCATAATTACTGATGTGAAGGAGGTACAGCACTTCTGTTTTTTCTTTGTGCATCTGAAAGTGGTTTTCCCCAGCAGTCCTCTGTGCTGGCACAAGAGGAATTCCCTGCCTGTAAGTAGGAACCAACAGAGCCCAACTTTTGGCTAGGGCAGACTACAGCATTCGACTCAGTTTATTTAAAATGAAGACAATTCCACCTGCTGGAAATATAATTATACTAAATGTCAAGGCAGAGCAAAGCAAGGACAGGAGATAAAGTTTCATGAATAAAAATCTGGCTGATATTTTTAGACATCTCTCTCTCATGTTAAGGGCGGGGGGGAGGTTTGGGTTATTGGTTGTTCTTTTTTTTTTTTTCTTTTCTTTAAACATCTGAAATCAAAGGTGCTTGGAAATGAGCTTTAAGTTCTAGTAAGCTGAGCTCTCTAATCACCCTTAAGTTTTTCTTTAAAGAAATTCTGGCTGTGTATGTCATTAATTTCAAAACTGTGAAACCAAAGTATTTCAACACACTTGAAACTGTTAGTCAACGTTTGCTTTTTGGGCTAGCTCCTTTCAGGATACGTACCTGCTCTCATAGACTTCTAAAGGGCACTAAGAATCCCAGAGCTGGACAATGATACCACACTTGATATATCTGCTACTCATCCTGCACATCTGCTGAACCTTCATTTTATAGGACTTAGCTGCTGGGAAGCCTGAGCATCTCAGAGAATCAGAAAACACTCCAGAACTCGGCATCTTTTCTTAGTTCAGGAAGGACTCGAGCTCACTGGAATCACTGGAGGAAAGGGTCTTTTCTAATGGACTTTAGACCAGATCCAAAAAGCCCAGCCACCATTAGAAGCTGAACACTGCATATCTGTATCACATCTGCTACTAAACTGCATCTCTCCAAAAACTGTGAAGTGCAAATTTCATTTTGCCTATTGTAACAACTTTGTCAGCTCAGCTGCAAAAGTGAGAATACATAACTCCATCATTTCAGACCCATTTCACTTCACTGCTTTTACATACATATATCTTTGTGATGCAAATAGCCCTTCTACTAGACACCACTTATTAGTTAATCACTCAGGTGATAGATTTGATTTTATGGCAACTGGAAGCATTTTGCAAGACACCACCCCTACAGCTATAAGATATCCTGAAAGGCTGTACATTTATTTCATGAAGAGACTTGTTACTTGTGCAGTCAGCTTACCGTTCTTCACCTCAGCTCTGCTCCAGCACTACAGTCCCTCCAGTGGAAGCCAATGTTTCTACAGGCTTGTTCATCCTGTCCCTCTGAGGTTCACACCTGTCCTTAAAGCTGTAAGCACCCCAGCACGGCAGGAATGAGCTGTCAGGCAGGGATGACTTCAGGTCAGCACTAGCTTGGGCTGGATCCACACCACTGGCTTAGCGGCAGAAGCCGCGTATCTCGTTACCACCTCTGCCATTCCCTATCCACGCACTGTAAATCGCTTGGAAAGGTTTCTCTTTGCATGAGGACTTCAAGTTGGGGGTGGGAAGGAGAGCACGCATGAAAGCGCAGAGCTCTGCAGCCCACACTCTAACCTCTCCTTCATTATTTGCTCTGAGTACTGAGAAATGCACGAAGATCAAGTTAATTCTACCACTCTGCTAATTGACAAAAACAACCTTGTCAGAAATTTGCCAGCTACAGATCGGGTCTGTAGGAACAACACATCCCTTCTGGCTCAGTTCCAAATTATCTCTAAGGGTCTGTTAACTAATAAAATGATAGTTGCAGAGTTTTTGCCAAGAATAATTTTTAAACAGGCTGCACGAACTCTAGTACTAATGTTGCTTTGTGGGCTTTAAATTTAAAACCTTGTGACTTGCCCATGGGATATCCTTAAATTACTCCTCTTCTAAGAGAGAAATGGCATTAAATCCCAATAAAATTTCTTTGTCAGGCCAAAATAAATAGCCAATCATACAGAACATGTGATTTAACAGACGCAATGGGATAAGTATTTTACAGTAGTAGCACTATGCTTTCTTTGCAATACAGATAAAAAAGTCAAAGAGGAACAAGTGTGCAGCTTTCCTTCTTCCTTAAATAATAGTGTTGGAAACAATAATAAAAAAAACCTTTTCAGCTCTCTTTCCCTCCCACTCTCGTGCCTCCTGCCAATTCTAGTGTAATCAGTTAGAGGAGTGAAACATTGCTACATTTCATTGCTCAAATTGCAGATCTTCACCGTTAACACAGAAGTGACAGGCAAATATAAGATCCAAGTGCTGAGCAGCATGGTTCCTACCCAGCTGTTAGACACATAAATAATAAATGCATATAGTGCCAAAAAGGTACCTCAGGGTGTCTGACATGTGAGTTACCTAATGGAAATAGGTTTCATTTCAGAGATTTACAGAGCTGGTAACTGACAGCTCATTGCAGGTTTGACTCTTGCTTTGGGCTTATATCCCAGCTCTGAAATTATCTCAGTAAGTCATGATACTATATTCAGCACGTCCAGTGCACATGATCTCTGCTGACAACACACAGACCTAAAGCCTTGCAAGTACTTTGAAAGAATCCTACAGGACAGACAAAAAGCAGTGTCTAATTGCATTTCTGTTCTTACATTCTAGTCCAAGTGTAAACAGGCAAACCGCTACGAAAGTGAAGTAGTGAAGTTTCCCTGCCACGGAGGTCGCTGGCAGCATGCTGCACGGCTTCTGGAAAGTACAGTACTGCTTTGCTAGGAAGTGCTGTGCAGGTGTCATCTGCTACAGCCTGGGTCCTACCCCTAAATCCTGTAAGGAAAATCACTTGGCAGAGGAAAGAAAAGAAATGAGGGAGAGAAAAAAAGACCAAAAAACCCCTGCCAAACAGGGACTATGCCAATCTGGAAAACATTGGTTTAACTATCTGTGAACAGCAGCAAATTTCAACCATCAAAGACATTTCACATCTATTACAGAAAAGAAAGAGAACTTTAAGTTATGCTTACCCGGCTCTTGGAAGCAGCAGTAATATTAATTTCTATCTGGTTTCTATCAGTTTATAGACTCCACTCCATCTACCAGAACATTTTAATTCCAAACCTGGCTCATGGCAGAGGGAAAAATAATT
>VZRH01004490.1:255372-278732 GCA_013397555.1 Urocynchramus pylzowi | reverse complement strand
CCCCGGGCGGGGAGCGGAGCCGGGCCCCGGCGCGGCCGCGGGCGGAGGGTGCGGGCAGAGGGCGGGAGGCCGGTAGGTGTCACTGTGAGGAGGGAATGGGAGCGGGCTGCCGAGACGGGGGAACCGGGTGACAGACAGACCCCCTCGGATGGGCTCTTCCCCCCCCCCACTCCCCTCGAACTGTTTCCTCCATTTAAAACTTTAAAAGCGAAGAAGAGTAAGAGAAGTGTTACAACGGTGGTTAGATTCAGCCCCCTGATTGATCCCGGTGTTTTACCCCAGCTTTCAGAAGCTTTTTTGCAGAGATAGGGAGCTGGATTTGCTTAAGCTCAGTTTTCTGCAAGATATGCTGAGCAGTCTTTCCCATTTGGTGAGATTTGTCCTCTTAGAACAGCGGGCCAGCGCTGAAAATTTTACCCAAGGTGTTGACTCCGTTAAAGCCAAGGATTTTCCAAGCAACATCACCTGGGTTTTTGCTTAGGTTTTCCTAAAGTGTCTTGCAAGCATATTCTGTGCTGCTCTGATCTGCTGGGTGCAAACTTCTTTTGGATCGAGATTTTCACTTTTGCAAAGAGAGACGGTCTCTGATCCGGTCTAGGCAATGTGGGTTGCTCAGCAGTGTACTGTCACAGCAGGACTTGGAGGGAGCACATCTCATGGTGCACTTGGAGACATCTCCCACTGCCAGAAATATGTTAACCAGTAAACAAGTACCCACAATGAATGTGCACATGCTCAAGTTAGAGTTTTGTTTCCAGCTATTACACGCTCTGGCCATAATAACCAAAGCAGTCAATAATAGTGGTGGTATTGGTGGCCAGAGATCAGAGAGTAGCCTGAATTCAGCACCCTGACTAAACAAATTTTATCTATACATGTGGATATCTTTATGGCCTGTGTCTATCAGTTACTTTGTGTAAGGGCTCATTTGCACAAGTGAGGGACACGTGTTTCAAAGACGGTGTATCCCCAGGCTTCAGTGCCAGGCTAGCCATGTTAGTGCTTTCTTCAAGCAAGAAATTCCAATATTGTATGGCACTTACCATCCCAGAGGACACAAAAGTATGGCATGGTCCATCCTCTGAAATGAAAAGTCAGATTTGCAGCTGATGCGAGAAAATAAATGGATCCAGAATTTTTGAAAGCTTGATCCAGTTCAGATCATGTCTTGAAGATTAATTCACTGATGCCTTTAGATGAACCAAACTCTTGAGATCACAAGTCCTTAAAAACATTGGTGCTCTTCCAGTTCTCCTCCTTAACACAAATAAACTACACAGAAATGTGTGAACACTTGCTGTCCCAGAGAGCGGTTTAAACGAAGCCCTCAGTTCTCTCCACGGGCAGGCAGTGTGGTTGTGAACATGATGCTGCTCATCCTTGAATTATGGTGATGTTCAAATGCCTCCATCTGATAGAAACACCCTGGCAAAAGGAGAAGTCACATTTTTGCTTTGGAAAATCCCCACAACTAAGTGCAATTAGAGATTGTCATGCCAAACAACAGAAGTGAATCAGCCAGTCCAGTGTTCTCCCTCTTGCTGTGATCTACACAGGGTGATTCAAAGGAAAATGCACAGAAAACCACAGAACAAATACGAAAATCTTTCTCTTTTAGGAGATTTTGGGGAGATGTGTAACAGGTGGTGATACCAGTCAGAGAAAAAAAAGAAAGTTACCATGAACTACCAACACTAGAATTTATGATGATTCTGTCCTCCCCAAATATTTTTCCTTTAATAGAAAAAGTCTTCTTTTTTTTTCCTTTATGGTACTGATTTTCTAGGTAAGAGCACAAACATATACTCCTTAAAATAAAGGAAAAAAAAAAGACAAAAAGAATATGCTCAAGAATGAATCAACATCACCATTAGTTAAAGTCACTTGTGTTTGTCAGAGATTTTGTGTATGTATGGACACTGCAGGGCCATCTGGCTAGCTGCACTTCTTCTTCACATGTGCTAGCTACATTGGAGATAAAAAGGTAAAATGGAACACTAAGGGAAATTATGGGGCTTTCCAACACTCCCTCATGGACTTTGGGCTTATAAAATAGCAAATGCACTACAAAGAGACAAATGCAAAACTTTAATCTGCGAGATACCATCACACTCATATCTGATAGGCAAAGCCAGAGAATGCTAATTTTAAAAAGCAAATTGAAACAAGAACAAGCTTGCCATATTGATTTATTTGTATTTAACATGTGCATATGTGCAGGTCAGAGCATGATAATTAACTTTAAAAAGCAGTTTGAACTTCACAGCTGGGCTAAGAGAAATGGTTAAAGTTTTACTTTAGGTGTTTTGTAATAGCATGCGTTAGCTTCAAGCAAAACTCATGGAATGGAAATTACTTCTCCCAATTATGAGGTGGGGTTTCAGCATTAACTGGCATGAATCAGCCCTGTGAGTTCAATGAAAAGTATGCAAGACACTTGCTTTCCAGGCTGTGTATTTTACAGCCTAACATGGGGATGAGGACAAGTAAGTTGGACTGTGCTTTGCAACTGATTTTTAATCATTCCTCTATTACACAAGGCGTACAATGTGTTGTACAATTTGCTTCTGGTTCTGATTCCTTGCATGTGAGATTTATAACCAAGGGCAGTTATTCTGGGTCACATCACAT
The DNA here is from genome assembly GCA_013397555.1 of Urocynchramus pylzowi. Classification (NCBI taxonomy): domain Eukaryota; kingdom Metazoa; phylum Chordata; class Aves; order Passeriformes; family Fringillidae; genus Urocynchramus; species Urocynchramus pylzowi. The sequence continues at coordinate 276,101 of VZRH01004490.1, read as the reverse complement.
AGGTGAGGACAGAGTCAGGCCCTTGCTCAGTTTTGGAGTTGGAGCAGTTCTGACTCTTGCAATGTGATCTGAGCAAGCAAATCCCTCTGGCCAAAACAAATAGAACTGATTTTGTTGTATCTGTTCATGGTGTTTGCTTCTTACCCAAACAAGTCATCTTAATGGACCCAGGCCTAGCTTTAGACCTAAACATGAACTATAGCCAGTAATAAGTAAGACAAGAGTGGATTTGGATTTTTACTTAACATATGGGCTTGGGGGTTGGCCTTTTTGTTTTGTTTTGATTTGTTTTGATTTCATTTGTTTTGTCTCCCCTGCCTTAGATTTTAAGCTCCTGAAGAAGTGAATATATTCTAGGAGACATTAGGACCAGAAGGAACGCAGGTTTAAAAGAAGGCAGGAAACTAAGAAGTATAAAAAGGAGAAAGGAACCTTCTGAGAGGCAGTTGGATGGTTAAAGGTGGCACAGTGGAATAGAATTCAAATAATTTCACTGGATTGGCAACAGCTAGCCAATGTGAAGATCAACAGGCTTAATAATCAGATTCTGGTTTGAGCACAAGCACAGGTCAAGACAAGATCAAGTGCCAGCTGTTATAAAGAAAAATGTAGTAAAGGCATAATAAAGCAACCATCAAATGGAATTAATTCCTTCCTTAAAAATCAAAAGAATGCTGTATACAGTAAATTTCCAGATTCCAAATGATGAGAGAAAACGCCATTAACATCTATTTTCTCTGCCCTCATTTACGAGTGTCAAATCACCTTAAAGAAGTGCAGGGTCATTAGGTAATCCAATTAATTCATCATTGTTTATTTTCTTTCTTACAGTTACAAGAACTAGGGAAAGTGTGAAATATATCAGCACTTTGTTGTGGGAAAGCTATTAGGTGTTTGTTTTGATGGTGTGCTCATACGAACAGCAATTTACATTCTTTTCACAACCAACAGTTCAAAGATTCAAGAGATAATAAGGATAAAGCTCCTGGTGATACCACTGTGTGATCAGAGATGGCATAAGGTCCTTGGACATAGTGTGCCCCAACTTGTCAATGGCCTTGTTCAGGTGGGTCAGTGTCAGACTGGTTGTGGAGAGTGAACCTTCTTCAGCAAGGTCACAGCCTTATAAAACTGCTGGCATGTAACTAACAAGGAGCTGTCAAACTGAATTGATCAGTTTGCTTCTTAGTGCTTAAGGTTCTGTGAAAGTCCATTTAAAGGAGATAATTTGTCTTTTCAGAGCTTAAGAAAAATTAGGTGCTTAGGATCAGGATTGGTATAACCATGTAATGAAGTACTACTACCTGGATGGGAACAGTGGAAAGCATTATGCTCTCAACTTGATAAAAGTCCAGTTGTCTCATTTAATAAACCCTTCTCTGAGGGGCTTCCCTGGAAGTCAGTGAGCCAGCACTTCGTAGTATCTCTGTCCTTGAAGATACTGTGATTTGGGCAAGGTCATAATCAAATAAGTCCTTCTGTGCCTGTACACAAGATGTGAGCGTGTTCCTGGTATGCTACCAGGCCTTCATGCTTCCTCTTTTTAGTATGGCAACCACATTATTGCTGTTTGTTGGAGAAAGACAGTGTTGTAGTCAGATTTTCCACTTTTTAGCCACTATGACTAAGTGAGGTCAGTAATAGAACCAGAGTCACTGTTCTTGCACAAAGCTGCATTTGAGTTTTTAAGAAATCAAACAAGTAATCATTATTTTGCAAGTTGATGAGTAAGAATATGTATAATGAAAATGTGAATGAAAGAAAGGAAAGAGTTGTTCATGGATGTCCAAGTATGGCTTCAGGCCAAGCAAGCTACAAATAGAAAAAAGCACAAATGCATAGAGGAGGCAACAGTTTGAAATGTGTGCATTGAAAGTACTTGGAATGAAGGTCATATGGAGTTCTGTAAACAGACACGGAAATAAAGCAGCAGCAGTTACGAGTTTTTTATCCAAACAGACAAATAGAAATAGGAGGGCAGGGAAGGCAAGGGATTGCTGCAGGACAGAAGGGGCAGTGACATAGCCCTGGGTGTCATGGCCATTTCCAGCACGTGCCACTCTACAGCCTGCTACTTGATCCCTTTCTGCATCTACAGGGCTCACAGGACTCAAGAGAGTCCTCTCAATCTATTGGAAGGAAGTTTTGGAAAGGTATCTTTTTTATCATTGATTCATCTACTTCAGTGTTTGTAGAGCATTGTGTGAATTACTACTTTTTTTTTAATAAATAAAAAAATAAAAGAAGGCTTATGACTTTTCCCCCATTCATTGTAGATTAGAAACACAGTCCTACAAGCCTGATTATAGAAAACCAGCCACCTCCAGTCTGGTCCCAGATAATTTACCAGCACAGTCCTGTTTCTCACCATCCTTCATCTTGAAATCAAGAATGATGACTGCATACCTTAGAGTCATCGATTTGTTTTGTTCTCTGTAAGCACAGATTAAGCTTTACTGATGGTATTCACCATCTAATTGCTGACTACATATTGTTTGCATTCTGCAGGCTGTTCCTTTAGAAGAGGAGCAGAAGGACTATTCTGTGTATGCCTAGTCCTTCCCTAAGCATGTCCTCTTGGCCACTGTCTCATTTACTCTCCCTAAGGAAGTTTTTGCCATGCAGAAGACATAAAAGAACTTGTGTCTCCAGATGAAAGAAGAGCAAAACTAACTAAAAAGTTTGTAGTTGGAAGCATGCATGCCAAGCAGAACATTGACTGAAGCAATCTGAATAATGCCCCCTGGAAATGCTGTCCCCTGGAAATGTCAAGGGTCGGTGCATATGCGACCAGAGAATGAGCGTGGAAATGGAATCAGCCTCAGAGATCTCTCCTCTCCTACAAAGCAAGCCTGGTCCTTCTGCCTAATGCCCTAACTCTCAGTGGAGCTGGGATTTTAAACCAGATCTCTCAAGTAACCCAGTATGACCATTCTTCCACTTTATTGAGGAAACCAAAGAAGCATTGGCTATTTTCATGTAAATCCAATGTACACTTTAGCTTCCCCAAAGTGGAAAACATTGAGATGCTATAGAATTCAAGTGGTAATTCTTTACCACAGCATTAAGGAATGCATTCTTGCTTCCAGCAGACTGATCCCCATTTCTCTAACAGGCTGTTGTGTTGTCTGCTGTGAGGCAAGGTTTGGCTCTGGAATCAGTGTGGTACAGCTGGGGTTGTACTGACGTTTTAGGTGCAATGCTGACATTTTTGTCCTTTGTTATACAGATACCACTGCACTACTAAGCTCCTAAAGGAGATAAAATTGAAGCTGTGCTTTTGATTGTGTTCTGTGCTGTGTTCTTGACTGTGTGGAGTCTCAGGGAGAGTGGCCCGTGCTAAGGTCAAACCTTTGTCACAGGTGCCTCCAAATGCTCATGATTCATGGGGACAGGAGTTCTGTTTTCCTTTTTTCACTATTAGTGCAATAGATGTTTTGAGAGGCTCTAAAAAATGCTTTTTGCAGTATATGAAGTTGTCATACTTCGTCTTCAAAACCTTTCTTGAAAGCTACCCCATGGAATGAACACTGTTCATTAGAACATTTTGCATAAAAAATCTGAGCAAACTCTTGGCCTGGATGGTTGAAGCTGATGAAGGCAATGTGTGTTCAGTGGGGTTTAAGGGAGTCTGCTGAGTTCTTTGTATAGTTTTTAGGGCCTTGGGACAACCAGGATATGGGTTAATTTAAAATAACATTAAATCATCAGCTTAGAATCAAATTTTATTAGTTAAAAAAGTACTTAGAAGCAGTCATAGACTCTGACCTATGTATTTATTGGCTGTTATGGATGGAAATACACTTTATTGCTATTATTTTATTAGTTGCCTACTCAAAGTGAGCTCAGGATTGATAGAAGCACTCGATGCACCCAAAATACTGTATCACATCTCTCATTATGAACCAAGCCTCAGAATTTGCTATCATGCTGAAAAGTTTCTGTTGCTTTAAATTCATTCTTGGCTTTTTATTGAGAGAAGTACAATTTAAAGGGAGCCTATGCTTATTTTTTTTTTCTTCAGCAACATAAACATTCCACTAAATATTTATCTTTTTTATATGAATGTCTTCAGAACATCTGTTAATTTAATCTTTATTTGAATCTATTATCAGTAGTTTGTTTTAAGCCAAAAAGACTAAAAGAAATTAAAATAGATCGTCTGGATGGCAGCCAGTACACAGTATCTTCTCCAAAGTTACACCTTTTTAACTTCAATTCAATTTATTTATTGTCCATTATTCAAAGTCAGTTAGGAGTAAAACAGTCAAAAGACAAACACTGTATTGATATAAAATATATATTAAAACATTATTATTTGGCATTTTGCCATTGCTTACATTTAAAACACTTACTTGTACAACTTCAAATTTATTTTAATGTATTTCCAAAGTATTGTGAAATTGGAGATAAGTGTTTTCAGTAATACTTCAATGCACTTTTGCCTATTTATTCCTTGCAGTTTACTTATATTACAAACACTTCCAGAAATCAGTTAAACCCTTTGTTGCCAATATCCATATGTATAATACATGCTTGCTCTTTGCTTTATGTACATCCAATTTAATTTAGCAGTTGCCAAATATCACTCATTAAAATGTTCCAAAAATGGGTTCCTTATCCTAATTGTTAAAAAACTGCTATTTTCAGACACGTTTTTCCTTTCAAATATTAGAGAACGGGAAGAAGCATAAAGAAGGAAAAGTTAGTGTAACACATTATGACTGTAATATCATGCACAGCATAATTTCCTTTATAATTATTTTTTTCTTTCCAGGATAAGTGTTGGGGTTTTTGTTTGTTTGTTTGGTTGGTTGGTTTGGTTTTTTGGATTTTTTCTGGACATCAATTTAGCTGTAAATGATCTTAGACTAAATAAATTTTTGGAAATCTCTAAATTTTGCCATAAGAGGGCATTATTCATGCACTTAGACTAGAAAATGCATCTCAATATACACACATACGTTATAGGAAATGGTAATTATCCACACTCATGAACCAATAAATAAAAACTATTCATACTTCTGTAATTAGGATTACTTTATAGAAGTTAATGGGACAGGGGTAGTTCACTGTCCTGTGTTCTTTTTCTAGACAGTCTGAAGATGCAAGAGGAGACCAAGGAAGAGCCAAAGTACTGCTTTTGCAGTCTGGAAATTACCACCTAAGACAACAAAGCCAAAAGTTAGTGTTTCTACCTATGGACACAGTTCAGCAAGTATGCCAAGGCAGGGTTAGCATTAAGCACTTGTTCATGCCCTCCAGGAAAATGGAAGTTAAAGAGTTAGAACATGTATAAGACAAAGGACATGAATCCTTAAGTTCCTGCTGTGAGTGAAAAAAAAATGGAAAAGTACTTAATCCTGAGCCTCGAACATTTTTTATGAGTGATGTAAGTTGTGAGAATGGGAGGAATACAGAGATGTGCCCTATCAAATATGGATCTGAGAAACCTTTGGGATGGAAAAAAATTGTCTTTAATCCACTCCCCACCAAAAAATTGAGAGTAGAAGTTTGATCCCAAAATATAATGTATTGGCTTCTGCTAATGTTGGTGAATGTTGGATTGTTTCCCTGGAAAATAGAAAATCCTCATTCTGGGTCAAGAAACAAACAAAAAATACGCACTAAGTGGAGCTTTCAGAGCCCTGAAAGACTGTTACCATGCAAGCTGCATTTGTGCTCTTGAACAGAGGTGGACTCAGGACTGGACACACTGGGTGTCTTGTGCAGGGATTGTCAGCCTCTCACCCTGTGCCACTTCTGTCTCTGAAAATGTCTCTAGACAAGGATTTTCTTGCATCATCCTCATCCACCCAATCACCAATGCATCATTTCAATTCTGAGTCTCTCAGAACATAATTTTCTGATTTAATATTATTTAGCATCACAAAGGATGTATTTCATTGTCCCGTTTCCTGGAATAATGTACTACATCACATGATCACTACCTTTAAATCCTTTTCACTGACAGCTATAAGAAAAAACAATGTGACAAGCAGAATACAAATTGCTTTCAGATATGTTTTGGGTATTCTCCAGCTTGTCAATTCTTTTTTTTTCCATTGGTATATACCAGAAATGTGCAGAGATCCAGCAGTAATCTGTTGTTTGCATAAACTGGTAGCAGAAATGTAGAACTGAATTTGGTCATTTTGTCATCTGTGCAGTTTTATGAAGACCTATTAATTACTATCAAAAGAATCCTGTAGGGGAAGGATTTATGTGCTTTGAATTTCAATCCACTTCATCACTGCATGGACATTACATTAAGAATTGAAAAGCCAGAACTGCACTTGGCACAAAAAATATTATTCTGGTGAAGCCAGTAAGTTCACTGAGTTATGAACTTACAAATAACTTGTTTTAACACCTGCATGTATTTTTAAGAACTCGATACACTCCCCAAGGCAATAATATCTCAGTATCAATAATGGAATCCCTGCTGTTAGACATGAAAATCATATAAATTCTGCATCTGCAACCTCAGATTTTTTAACTTCTTTCTCCCTTCTGCTTTAGGGAAAATGACAGGAGTTCCATAAAATTCATCAGATAACAAACACTTGGGATGATGGACTACAGCCCAGATAAATTCCAGCATTCAAGCTGGTGTCTTTATTTGGAACAGGTTGAAATCATACGGCTCCATGACTGGCTGATTTTGGGAGCGCTGTCCTTCCTCCACTTGTGGAATGATTAGTGGAGCTTCTTGTGTGGATTTACATACATGCCTGAACAAAATTGTATGTTTTTTATTTGTCATACATACCAGCAGCTGCTCCTCCAAAATTCTTCCTGTGTTTTTTTTTTTCCAATTTTTGTTGATACTGCTGTAATTCTAATTGTTACCTACGTACTTGAAGATCAAAAGCAATAAATGGCAAATGAAAGTCAGCTGAGATGGGTGTCCACTATTGTTTGTACCTGCTTGGGAGCAGGGAGCCTTCTGCCAGGTAATCTCCTTTATACTGCTAGCAGGTTTATGTTATCTTTTAATGGTAATAATTGTAATAAAATGGCAGTGTGCCTCTTTTGTAGTTTTAATTCTCTATCAGAAACATTGTGCATCCTGGGAACACAAATTAGTTACAGGTTTCAGGGAGTTTCAGTGCTTTTCCAGTACACATTTCAAGGTTTTTTTCCAGTACCTTTAAAATCACAACTGCTTTGTGAAATGTTGTTTTTTAGGCATTTTATTTAAATTGTCTTGGAAACAAGCAGTTTCATGTATGAAACTTGCATGTATGAAAGAGCTGTAACTACTTTCTTAGAAGAAAATATTTTTCATCACTTCAAGAGTCGTTGGCTTCCATAGGCCAGCAGATGCACTTTCCTTCAGTCTTTCCTGTGTCATTGATCTAAAGGAAAGCTGCAGCCTTCTACAGGCTTCAGATTTGTACCCAGGTGTCCCATTCTCCTGTTTCTACCTGGCTGATGGAAATAGTTTTATTCAGTCTGGGTCTGANAAAAAAAAAAAGAAGCATCTTCTATTTACTGTTGTGGTTCTGGACTAAAAAACAAACAAATAAACAAACTTTTCCCCAACTCACAGTCCTGCAAAAACCTGATACAAACGTACAACTCTTAAGTTTCTTCTGTGATCGTGATGGTTAATTCCTGTGTGTCACAACTTCACCTCCCTTCCTGTGTGCCTTGGCTTTACCTCCCATAGAAAAGGAGACAAGGAGACTCCCTCAGTATGTGTTTCCTCCAGCTTCTCTATTTGAAGCTTTACAGAAAAGATCTGTCTCTCAATGCCTTTTTCATCTAATGCTATATTGCTTTTAGGTGTTTTTTTGAAAACTAATCCATTATGACTCAAGGAAAACTGAAAAGCTTTTAAGAAGCCATCAGCAACATCCACCAGAGCATACCTGTGTTTTTGATGTCATACAAATCTACTTTGTCAGAGACAGTGTCATACATTTGCCCTATTTGTGTGAGACATCTTTTCAAATCCAGAGAAGGCATGAAGTTAGCCAACTGGCTAAGCTTGGAAGGGGTCACTGCAGGAAAAAGAAGAATATTTATCAGGAGTATTTTCTATCATATTTCAAACTCTGTCTGCAAGCATTCGAAGTACAATTCTGATATGTAAAATCCCCAGATCTTTTAAAGTGCAAATAGATATTTATGAGCCATCTCAAACAGCCGCAGGACTCATTCATGCTTATCTTCATCTTTGGGTGATGACTGGTTAAAATATTTTTGAATAATGAAGGCATTGTCAAAAATCAAGTCTATTCACAAAAAGAGGTTGAAAAGAAAATTATGCTCAAGCTGTTGAATACATTTTTCATTCTGAATAGTTTGTCAGACTATTTGCATCTTAGGGAGGATGTTGATTTCCTAGGTGGTTTTAAAATACATGTCACTTTGTAAATATTTAAAGATGCTAATTTTATATTCTTATCATAGAAACTACTTTTGGACAGCAATCTTTTAAAGAATCTTTGTTAATGAGGAGGTATTTTGAAATCTCTGCTGACTACTTCACACCTTGTTTGGTGGTTTACACAGGTGCAGGGTGATGTAAGTCATAATCAAAAGAGAAATGATTTAACTTTTAAGGGGGTTTTTATGTTCCATGTATGCAATTGTAATACATGAGATACATGTGATTTCCATAAATGGAGTTAGTAATTTTTATGGTACAGAAACAGAGAATTTGTATACAGATCATCTGCTTTAAGTGAGCAGCTCCCCCGACCCGCACACAGTCTAAACAAAAGCCATTTTTATATGGGATGTTTTAGTATGAGGGAATCAAAAAATTTGGGTTTGTGTTTCTTTTTTTATCACTTAGATTCCTTTTAGAGGTTATATCATCTTAACTGCTATTAGTAAAAAAATAAACTGCAACTAACAGCATCAAAGGGAATTCAGAGTAAAAGTTCACTTTCTGAAAAAAATCACAAACATAATATCTAGTTATCATCACAAGCTCCAGAGAATTAGAATTAAAGTATGTTTTATTAGCATTTGCAGATCTAAAAAGCACATCAAGATCAAATGACCAATAAAGCTTTCATTTTTTAATCTGTAATCAAAAGAATTTAAAATCCTTTGGTATTTAAAATATACAGAGAATCCCAAACACTAAAATGTCCAATTTTTTCAATGCTGTTTCATGCTCTTTTTATTTAAGGTCAACATTTTCTTTAGAAATTTCTCTCTGAGGGTGAAACAATATCTCTGAAGCTATCAAAGCTGTTGCTCTACATTAGGAAACTTGTACTCTATAGGAAACAGCTGAAAGTGTTTTTCTTTCTTCATGTCTGCCTAAGTTGTAGGTTTTATCAAAGCATCATGTAAACATTTGTCTGTCTGTTGGGGATTGCTTAAATTAAAAAATTATACTATATATTATATCATCATATCATACTATATTATAATGTATCATACATAATGTAATCTGTCGTAAAGGAGTGCAGGGGTTTCTTTGTAAATTGTATTCATGTTAGCACAGTACTACTCACCTGCAGTCACTGGAATTATCTTGCTGACAACTTTTGTCACATAAAAAGTGAATTTAACTAAAGTGCAGAGTCACGGCACAATTTAGGTTTGCAAGGATTTAATCTCATTCAATCCCCTTTAAATTTGGGACTAACTCCAGAGTTAAATCCAGCCTCAAAGTAGGATCCCATTGCTCCTTATCCCATCAGCTCTTGAAAATCTCCAAGGACTGATGTTCAGTCACCTGGCAGCCTGCTCAGAGAGGTGCTCATGGGCACCCTTGTAGTAAAGATTTTTTCCTCTTGTCTAAGCTGGAGTTTCCTTATTGCAATTTTGTCCATCCTTTCCTTGATCACCCCTTGTCCTTCCACTGTGCTCCAGGGAGAATAATCTGCCCCTGTTTTTGCAACTCCCTTTTATGTAGTCAAGCCTGCCATTTGATCCCATTTTTCTAGTTTCCCACTGTTTTCTAGTCCTGTTTGCTCTTCCTTACCTTTAAGCCAGGATTTAGGTGTCAGACTTTGATCAATTCTAATCATGGCTAGTGTCTGTGAAGCAAAGCTTAGGACAGTGTGTGAGGCAGGGGGAAATGATTTTCTCTTTCATATACAAACAGCAATGGGGGATTTCTGAATCCAAGACTTAGTAGGCATGAAGCAGGAGAGAAAGAGCCAATAGAGTTGCTCAATCTGTACACCAAAAGGCAGCTGCAGCAGATAGGTAAACTTTCTGAGAGTAATTTTTAAATATGTCTTTGAATTTAAAATCGAGGGCGGCTGTTCATAGCACAAGAGTATGTATGAGTACTCCATGAATGAATACCTCAATGGCAATCTGGCCAACTTTGTGTTAGGGAGGTGAACTGATGAATATATTCCATATGTTTAGATTGTGTAAGTGGATGCAATCCTCAGCAACTTCAGAGAAGCTGTCCTTGTTTACACCAGCTAGGAGCTAACCTTGTGCATATAATTTTCAGCTGAATAAATGCAGATGTTAGCTTTATACAAGATTTACAGAGTTTCAAGTTACCTTTGTTAAACAAGGAAACTAGCCCACAAGTTTGGATTTGGCAGCACTGCACTGCACTGCTGTCTGAGAAGAGACATAGGTTTGGAAGTGAATGTGGCATTTTTTAAGCCTTTGCAAAAAAACAAATGTTCATATGTCCTACAGTATGAGAACTCTTCCAAGGCAGAGAAAATAAGGAAACGAAAAGGAGGCTGTATGGAACTTGAAACAGGGAAATATGGCAGGATAATATGTGTATCTGAAACTTCACAAATCGCATGCCTCCCTTTGGCCAAAATACTTATGAGTAACTGCATCATCTACAGCACTGGCATCCTAAGGATGCTCCAGTTTACCAAGGGCCAGTTGAATTTTCTTCAAGTCTGTGTTCAATTTATTTACAACCAATGAAGAAAATTTGCTCCTTCCTGCAGATACTGCCATTATTGACAGATGCCATAATAAAAGTTGTGATTAATAACTCCATCAATCTTATTGAAGTCAATGTGAGGGCTCACAACATTTAAGTGCTTTTCAGAGCAGAAAAAGAATTGTTAAAGACCAAACCTTTAGTTATTTAACTGCACTAGCAAGATTTTAAAGCCCTTGAGGGTATGCCAATTAGACATGAAAAAAATACTTACCATGATGATTTATTATATTTTATTACAAGAATACATGTTGTTTTAAACCTGTCTGACTTTTTCAGCAGTGTTTGCAAACAGATCTGGGATAAACAGCAAATGAATGATACTGCTGACAGCAATCTAACCAGGCAAATGTCTTTTGGTACAAACTATCACAGACAAAACTTGTTGGTGCTACATGTGCCAGCTTGAATGACTGCTGGACCAGGATCCCAGCAGTAATTTCAGAAAAAAAGTAGGTAAAGATGCAGCCTGTATTCTTATTATCATGTATATGCTGATCAGTATAGTATCATTGCTTGAAGATTTTATGACTCATTCTCTGATGTTTATTTATGAGTAATATCTGTAAATGCAATCAACTCAATCGTAAAGCTTACAAAGAATCAAAATCTGGTTTTGTTTCAATGGGTTGTGAGATTAAAATTGTAGTCCTGGTGTTAGGGCTCTGCATATAGTGATTAAATAAAAATCTCAAGGCCTATATCCTATAGAAGGTTACAGTAGCTTGGTGGGGTGAATCCTCCAGGCTTTTTTTTCTATGATCATACTGATCTAAATGTTATTGTGGAAAAAATAATTATTACTTGATGCAAGAGACCTTTCCACTGACATTTTATGTGACAGGGGAACAAAACCATCTCTCTTAAACAGTCAGCCACTTTTTCTGCAATATTGTGTGCTTCTCTTCCCACTTTCTCTTTCTTTACTGTAGGGTTTGCTCAATCATTTATCACTGGAATAAATTTACTAGGCTGACAAGTTTCACTAATGAAGATAAAGACATTCAGATCTGCAAAGCTATGGTTTTTCTCTCTCTACTTTTCCTGCTAATAAGAGTTCACTTCCAGCCTGAGTTACAGGGCTAGAGACAGCTCTGAATGCCAAGCAGGAACATGCTGGATCCATTTGTGTTTTTAAGTAATTGCACTGTGTCTTTGACTTTGGTTGCCTTGATGGTAACTTCCTGTGCTGGTAGCCAGTACACCATACAATTTCTATAAGTCTCTCTCTTTGATCTTCTCTTCAAACTACACCTTATTCTGGTTTTCCAGCTAAAATTAGCTATCCAACTGGCATTCCTGCTCTTTCTTAAGGTACTTTAAAAGCGTTCACCCTCAATTTAAACGCTGACTTTAATAAGCCAATGTAAATTGCTCGATGCAGCTATTTTATTTTTACAGTACTCAGACTTCTTCCTTCTATGGAAAAAGTCTACATTTTGCCTGTTCATATTTCATTTTCTCAGGACTATTTTCTCGGCCCCTGAATAAAAGTCTTTACACTATCGACTGTAATAGTTATACTATTAGCTGTGAAAGTAGAAAGTATGTCACTGATCTCTTTTTAAGTGATCAGTATCCATCCTCAGTTCCTTTTAAACCAAAGTGAATCAGTAGAACCTAACGAGGAGTGATAACATTGCACACCCTGTGCATGGGAACAGTAATTCCTGCCAAAAGCTCTTTTTGGAGCTTTGGAGGAGCTATATCAATAAGAACTAAAAGCAAGTAGTGAAATATTCAGATAGTGCAGAAATTATCTCCATTCTCTTTTACAGCAAGTGTCTACTCTTTCTCCTCAATTCTAATTTATATAAGAAAGGAAAAGACCAATGTCTCTGAGAAATGACATATATGTATGCCTTCATTTTCTAGGAAAAAGATATATGGACATAGAATGGGAGATTCTGGCACTGTGGCTACAGTTTGGTTCAATGGAGTTCTGAATTCAGGTATAAAAAGTTTCTGTAAAAAGTACATTTTTCAATCAAAAACGAAAACAGTATTTGCAGCACATAGGAACCCAGTGACTACCAGCACAGTCCTGCAACACACATGAAATTCGTCACATCAAGACATCCCCTGTCTTGTTAATGTGGAAGCTTTTCCATTGAATTCCTAAGTCTCTCTCCCAGTTTTTGGCTGAGCTTTTGTTTCTACAGACAGTGAACATTCCAGAATTTCAAACTGCTGAGAGTGCTGTTGTATTCCTCAGATGTCTTGAGGCAAAGAGGTTGAAGCCAGCTCTTGGTACTTTTCTTAGAAAATACAGCCAGGGCAGTTGTAAATGGGGATGCCATATAACTGTACAAATGTGTCATAGAAAAACATCAGTATTTATAGGGAAGTTTAATGCTACCTTATCCTCTTCATAGGGCCACACCTGAATATAGCCAGATATGAGTGCTCCAGTACCTGAAGTGCTGTAGGTGATAACTTCTTTGTCAGATGTCTCTCTCCCATCTCTGAAACACTACAGCAATGAAATCTCTGTTATAAAGTCTGTTATAAATTTATTATTAGGACAGCTTAGCATATTGTGACTTCTAGGAGTCTCACAGGTTTAAAATACACTGAACTACTTCTATAATTCTTTTAACCTCACTGATACAAAAGTTCTGTGGAAACAAGAGCTCACAGTCTGTCAGTGGTCAAGAAGGTAAATAAAATATGAATAATTTTTAGGAAAATAATTAAAGAAACTAAAAAATCATGATTAAGCTAGTGCATGATTCCTTGTTTTATAATGTGTTTACCTTAGTATCCCAAAAAAAAAGGAACAAGGGTAATAAGGTTGAATGAAGATGTAAAGCAACTTTCCCAAAAGCAGCAGCTGAGCAGGTTGGACCTCCTCAACCTACAGAACAGAAAGTTTATGAGTATGATAAAGATCAGCAAAATAATTAGCACCATAGAGAAAGTAGATAGAGATCTATCCATGTTTTTTCCAGTACAAGCTTCATCAGATGGTCCCTGTCTAGTACCATCTCAGAGTAGAGAACTTCAAAACAAACAAAAAGCTGTGATTCTTCAGGCAACAGGTTTTATGACTGTGTAGTTTTTTTGCCAAAAGATGCTTTGTTTGCAAAACATTTATATGGATTAACAGCTAGATTGAAGGAGCACTTATAAATAAATCTGAAAGTAGATTGAGACAAACAGAATATTATGGGTGAAATATCATAGCATCTTGACCTGATTCTCTTTATCCTGCTATTTCCACAGGTGGACATTTCTGGAGACATTACTGGACAGATGGACTCTCAGAGCAGTGTGGCTGATTTTGTATGTTATGAAAACTATATGTCTTAGAAGTGCATCTCTGCAGCGATTAAGCCATGATGATGCTGCCATGAAAGAATATGGATTCCCTAGTTAACTGGAATTTAGAGAAAAAGAGGAGGTGTAAAGTGGGGATAAGATCTTGTGTCTTGACTTGTGTAACCAGAAAGTTTTTCATTTGGAAAGGGATCACATTTCTAGCATTTCGTTTTGTTGTCTTAAGAGGACTGATTTAGTTATAGAAGCTAGCATGACATGCCTGGGGATATTAATTCACAGAGCAAGCAGACATATGGGAGCTCTGAAAATGAGGATTAATAAGTAAGTGTTCTTCAAACTTAGTAATTAAATTGATCATACTCTCTTCTGGTAATTTGGTGATGATCCATAAAGCTGGATGAGACATAAAGTTGATCATGTGCTATTATTAAGTACCATATAATTTATTTAAGGTCTCATCTTGAGAAATGAAAACCCTTCTGAAACATCTGAAGACTTACAAAATTGCAGGGCTTAGCACTTAGCCAAATTGGTGATTAGCAAGAACAGAGAAATTAGCCCTATGGTCCTGGGCATATTCCAACTAATTGAAAGTACTGTGTATAGTGGTGCCTACATTTTCTCTCCTTATCCCTAAAGGATACGATACTTTTCAAACCTCCTCCCAGAAAAATAGTGTGCTAAGCTATAAAAATGTATGTTTCATGCCATGTATGTGGCTGTATTCCAACACAACAGAAATCCTGAGAATGATAGCACAACTACAGAACTGAGATCTCCTAGATAACTATTAAGTGTAACGCACTGACTTTAAGGGATCAAAACATGCAGTGCTTTTTTTCTCATATATCTAATATATAGATAGATAAACATGTTCCACTGAATGGCTTATAATCATAGGCTGTGCCAATAGACATTGAGTATTTTGAGTAAGAAAGAATAAGGACTTTTTTCATACAACTCATAAACTGTTTGAGCTATTGGCAAGGGAATGTCAGAACAAAGATCTATTATAAAGAAGTAGGAATCCTCACATCAAAATGAAGCCCATTTACTGAACTTTCCCATAATTGTATAGGAAAAATAATGAAATCTCTTCCCCTGCCATGTAGTGTCCGATTTTTTATACATGCTCATGAGAGGATGTATAAGATTTGCAGATCATGGGTTGTATCTCCCATATTGGCATCTTTGAGTATCTTGACTGTGGATAGTACAGTCAGCAAGTTCAGTGGGATGATGTCAGTTTACTCCCAATGAAGACTGGGTATGATTTTTAGAGCCTTTGAGATCTGTTGGGACTGTGGAAACAGACATATTTCACATAACATCTGAATATTTAAAAAACATCTTCTGGATAAAACACTGCCATGATATAATAAAATTGTAGGGCATGGCCACAGTTATTAAAAAAAAATGTACCCTTTTGTACAAGCCACCTCTGGAACCTTGTGACTACTTGATCTTGCAGGCCAAAATTTCTCAGCAAGCCCAGGTACAGGCCTAATAATTGCATCAAAGACAGAGGGATGAATGTGGACTTCTGATGGTGCAGGGGAATGGGATCTGTCCCCTGTGAGAACAGACCAGCAGCTTTCCCCTGCCTGACTCAGCACAGGTTTCCATGGCAGTCTGGGCTCCAGTGCTGGGAATGCTGGGGGTGAACAAAAAAGAGTAGTTTTACAATACTCCCTTACTCCACTGCTGTGTATAACTCTTAGATTTTTCACTTTTGAGTGTTGGCAGCAAGCATTGATATAGGTTTGAACTTTCAAGTTGGAATTTTTCTGTTGACAAAGACAGTTCACTGTACCAGGCAGCTCTTGGGGGGAAAAATTATAGTTCTACACACTCAATTCCTATCTGTCTGGTAGAGAAGCAAAAATATTTCAAGATGTTTTATCATACACTTCTACGCTTGACCATGTGAATTCTTTGAAATGTTTCGCAAGGTGTCCGTCAATTGCTAAAATCCCATTTCTGCTTGGAGGTTGTGTTTGATTCACTATGAAAAATCACAACAAAAAGCTTAAAGGTTATTAGTAGCTTCTGTTTTATTTTGCTAATGATTTAATTTTCACTGAGTCCCCCTTCTGTTCCAGAAACCAGTTATTGACTCTCCTAAACCTGTCACCTGTGCTTATTCCCACTTTATAGAGAACAAAACTACAGTCCAAACTCTTGATACTATCCTTCTGCAGCATTTTATGGTTCTGAGCATAGTTTGAATGCATTGGCTTTATATGAATAAACTATATAATACTTGACATTCCTAGATTCATGTATTCATAAAATGGTTGGGTTAGAAAGGACCTTAAAGATCTAGTTCCAAACCTCTGCAATGAGCAGGGACAGCTGCCACTAGACCAGACTGTTTAAAGTCCCATCCAACCTGGCCTGTGGGGCATCCACAACTTCTCTGGGCAACCTGTTCAAGTGTCTTCCCATTCTCACAGCGAAGAATGTCTTCCTTAGTTCTAATCTGAACCTGCTGCTTTGCAGTTTGAAGCGATTCCCCCTTGTCCTGTCACCACATGCCCTTGTAAAAAGTCCCTCTCCACCTCTTCTGTGGCCCCCTTTAGATACTGGAAGATGCTCCGTGGTCTCCCTGGAGCCTTCTCCAGGCTGAACGAGCTCAGCTCTCTCAGCCTGTCTTCATGGAAGTGGTGGTCCAGCCCTGTAATTATCTTTCATTGGGATTAGATTTTTGTGTTCTTATCTCTTTGAGATTATAATTTCAGTGTTTTTTGGGTTTCTTTTTGTTTTCCAAAGGAGTGTACACTTCTGCCTTTTCATAAATTAGATGCTTTCTTATATAAATTGGCATGTCATGGTCATTATCCTCAGTAACATTGCACAGCTGTGTCTGAGGATGTGTATGGAGGTAATGGGATTGTGCAGGTGTAAACAAAGGAAAATCATAATGGTAACAGAAAAAGAGAAATTTGTATCCTGAATATTTATGGATACCCTGAAGAGCAGAGATAAAACATGCAGGGTATTACCTAAGTCTGGGGATAGGAGTGGGAGAAATAGCTGGGATATTTGATTTGGCATCAATGACGACCTTCACAAGTTAAAATAAAATTGAATTTTGAAGTAAAAACAGTAATTAAAAATCACTTTGAATATCTGAAGCATTGGTGTCTAGTCAGGTTAAAATGAGTATTGATTGTTACATCTGCAACATATTCTAAATTGCTTGCTCCCTGTGCTTTTGACAGCAAATTTATTTGTAATCAGGAATTTAGTTTCCAACATAAAGGGGTGAGGTTTTTGAACTCTTTTGGCTAACAGACCTATTGTTTGTGTAAATGTTGATGGAATTGTGTCTCCTCCTTTCCTAGTGCAATAATTGCATTTCTTTAAAAGCTACAAAGAACGTCAATAACTCACACACCAAACAAAATGTAAATGGTTCTGTGACCCTGTTAACCCATTTAAGCTGACGTCTGTTATTACCAGATCTCTTTATGCTTAAGGGAAATGGCTGGGGTTTTTTTTTTTTTTTTTTTTTATGCAACAGTTGTTACATCTTGGGTCAAGCCAGTTGTTCAATGTCCAAATAAAGAGGAAGCTGATTTTATGGCATGAGTCACTGGTCCTATGATGCAAGTGGTGTGCTTTTATCTGGGGCTGGGAATTTTGAAGCCCCAGATAAATGACGGAGCCCAGCATCAAACAGTGTGTCCAGTAACTGTGTGGGGAGGCTGGCCATGACACAGATAGGAAAGACCAGTGACATCTATGTTGATATTTGCCACTTATAACAGAAAAAAAGGCCATGCTCTTTTTCTAATAATAATTAGGGTCACAATAAGTTTCTGTTGAACTTTGTCATATTAGCTAAGTTTAATGAACCCTAAGCAGATTTGTAAAAATATTGAAAGTGCTTCAATGCTTTTGTATATCCATTTTGTATTTTATTTGCTTTTGGGGATATAATACATCTTTTTTTTTTTTTTTTTCTAAAACACAGATGTGAAATTCTTTGTGTCATTACAAACTCTTAAAATGGTTACGTTTTATTTTTCATATTTCTGATTTTTTCTTCTTCCTAGATGGAATAGAAACTGGTGAGAACTGTAATAATCTGTTGTCTGCTAGCCTGTGGGTTTTGATTGATGATTTAGCTGAGAGGTTTTCAGATGCTATGTAGACACGCAGAGCTACTACTAAAGCACTTAATGGGATTTTCAGAAGTTTCTGACTTATCCTGATTTCACTGGAAGATAGGACCATCCTGCTAGGCATCTGTAGGCCACCAGGCATTGATTTGTTTTCACATTCCTCTGCCAAAAAAGTGTTATAAACCTTGGCGTTTGATCCTTACTACTGTAAGTATTTAATCTCAGTATATTTATATACTATTCCACAGGGAATTTGAATCAAATATCTCTTAAGAGACTATTCTTTAATTTATTCTTCATATGTCTGTATCCTTCTTCCATGTGCTTTTCTTGTGTTGTTACTGACTACTAATCCTGCTAACTTGGGTTGTTACTGACTACTAATCCTGCTGACAAGCAATGCAATGAAAGTAGCTTCTTTTTCTCTCTGACTCTAATTGCCTTTTTGCCTCACCCTTTCCAGGTAAGTATTAAGGTGGGGTGGTGAGAGTGATTCCCCTGATGATTCTTCCAGCAGAGGAAGACCAAAAGTTAACTTATTAAGTCACCTTAACCTCATCAAGGTGTAAGCAGAAGAGCTCATCTGGGCATTTTTCAGAGGACCAAGTGAAGAAGTTCTCAGGCATCTGAGGAATTGCACCGACACCTGATCATGTTTTGTGTAGGTGATTGAAAGACTGTCTTCCTGCCTCTCTGCTCACATCCACCTTCAGCTACTTCACACTGCTGTGTCTGTTGTGTCTGCCTCTGAGCAGAGAGCCAAACAGAAAATCTTCTTTGAAAGAGAGGCAGGGACATTTTCCCCTCTCCTCTTTACAGTTCTGCTAGTTAGGGATGTGCTCAGAAACTCCAAATATCTCTGCACTTCCAAAGCCTATTCATCCAAGGGCTTCTTCTGTGGAGGAATTCTGTGCTTCACAGTATCTGCAGCTCTACTGGGGAAGTGCTACCATAGCTTCAGTCAAAGCTAATCCTTAATCTTTAAAATTTCTAATTCATCATATGCAAATATATGTTAAAGTCTAAAAGTTTGCTTGAATTACTGTGCTGTCTCTTTAGTAGGAGATAATGGTAGTGTGATCAAGGGCAAGGAAAAGGTGCTGATATGGAATTTTTTACCTTATTATAAAGCAGCTGACAAGACTGCAGAGGTTATTCTGGCTCTTTCGACATACTGAGCTGTGAATAGCCACTTCATACTCACTCAGCAGTGATCTGGGCATATTTTCTTTCTCATGGCCTTATCCCAGAAATCATAACAACTGGAATGTGTTGCTTCTGCCACACATACATTGTGTACTAACTGTTGCTAGGCTGCTTTGAGTTTCCTAGTGGCACTGATGCGCTATAGAAAAGGAAACTAACAAAAGGCAAGAAAAAACAACCCTATACTACAACTGACTTTTTGTTACAAGAACTTTCATAATATCTTTTTAGGATCAAATACTGATTATTCTCCATTTTTCTTACTGATGTGCCCAGAACCCTCATTTTTTCACAGGTATTTAATATCTAATATCCTCCCTCAGCTCATATTGATAAACACTAGGAAAGCTGTATCCACCTCCCAGCATCTTCTTTAGCGAGCTCAGTGTCTCATAAGTTAAATCCATAAACCAATCTGTCTTTCTTTGGGTGTTGTTACTCAAGTAGAGAGAGCTACAAGAAGAGTAAAAAAAAAAAACCAGCACTGAGGTGTCTGTAAGCTGTAATGCACACTGGCAGAAAGAATAAAACCCTTATGGTTGAACATAAAAACAAAAGGCCAGGTCTTTTCTTTTTAACCTGATGGTTCATTTCAATCCTGGCTGGTTTTTTACCTTTTAGCAGTAGTGTAAACACTCTCCAAAACTCTTCTGTTCTCAGTATTAGCATAACAGGGATTAATCAACAATATGCTAGTTTTTTATATAATTTAAGCTAAATACAAGTTGGCCTCAGTCAAATGACCATCATCATGCAGAATCGTTGCTAGAATCTGTTGCAGAGAACAGCTAATGTAAAAGTACAGGTTAAAGTACATGTAAAAGTACATGTCAAAGAAGTAAGTGTTCAGGCAAGGTTTCCTGATTATGAAGAATTTAGAGTAGAAAACATAGGGGTAGTTCTCCAGACAGCAGTAGAGTAGCTGGATCTAAATCACACCAGACTTATTGAGTGTCTTGCAATGGTGTTGTCTTTTGCTTCTGTTGTTTTGTTTAGAAAACTATTGCCAAGTCAGAGATCTGGAGCTTATTATATTGGTGTATGATATATAAAACAAAAATATAGCTGATTGAAATCTTAACCAAAAACAAGAAGTAAAAACTGCCTCGACAATCACAGACACAGCAAGAAATAATAGACAGCTCTTTGTGTAAGTTGTGTCTTTGAAAATTAATTTTTGTCTTTTTTTTTTTTTTTTTTTACATTTG
>VZRH01004490.1:237458-255353 GCA_013397555.1 Urocynchramus pylzowi | reverse complement strand
AATTTTTTTTTTCTTTAAAAATTATTTTTTTTTTTTTTTTTTTTTTTTTTTTACATTTGTTTTTACACCTCTGAGCTATATTGAGTTGCTAATTTCTTTTTCTTATGAACTTGCCTTTAGAAACAGTCAGTTTTCTCACAAAGAAGTCTTTCAGGTATGTACTGTGCCTTTGGTGGATATTTAAGCTTTTTCTTCCAGGAGTGGCAAAAGAGAAATAGTGTTGATTTCTCTTTTATAAATGTTCCTTTATACAATGAGTAGTATATATGGTTCCAATGATGCATTCTTGCAAACCTGGTGAGATCAGTAAAGACAACACACTTATAAAAAAGAGTCCAAAATCTTTTTTAGTTAAAGAAAAAATAAAATGAAGAAATTAAAAATAATCACACAAACTGAGAGAGAAAAATCTCAGAAAGTACGGGTAAAGAAAGTCAATAAAACAGTTTAAATTCCATGGGTTATTTTTGCTTTTACACTACTTCTGGTAATTCTTGAGGTTTTAAACCTCAAGAAATACAAGCACATTTTTTATTTTTAAGATTTTTCCTCAGTATTTGCAGATCTCAGTGGATAATAAATTATGTCCAGCAGTGGAAGGAATTCCATTTTGCTTGGAACTATAAGTGATAAATCTTGATATAATTTCTAGAAAATTTGGAAAGGTTATTTGTAAATTATTGCAACTTCAAACTCCTTCAACTTGATGAGAATATATAACCCTTGTTATTTGACATCAAGTCACAATATTAAACAAATTTATCATCCTGTGAAGAAATCAAGTGACTAACTTTTGAACCTACAACAACCTTTTTAATTGATGCAAGGATATAGAGACAAAAATGACCAATTCTTGCAGTAAATTTTTTGTACTCAGATATTGAACTGACTTTAATTGCCTTTTCCTGAGAGCAAAATCTTCACTGATAAACAAAAGCTGCCTTATTAAGTTAATGAGCTGCATTTTTACCCAAAACATAGACTGGTTGGGGTTGGAAGAGACCTTACAGGTAATCTTGTTTCAACTCCCCTGCCATGGGCAGGGACACCTTTCACCAGGTTGCTCAAAACTCCACCCAACCTGCCCTTAAACTCTTCCAGGGATGGGTTCTTAAAACATGCCCTTGAACAACTTCTCTGGTCATTCTATTCCTGTTGCTTACCACCCTTACAGTAAAGCATTTCTTCTTTATGCTCAGCCTCAATCTACCTTCTTTAGATTAAATACCTTTTTTGCCTCATTCTGCCTCTAGAGACCTTGGTAAAAGGTCTTCATCTTTCTTATAAGACCTCGTATATTAAAGCTGCTCTAAGGTCTCTTCAGAGCCTTCTACTCTCCAGTCTGAACAACCCCAACTCTCTCAACCTGTCTTCAACACAGAGGTGCTTCAGTCCTCTGATATTTTATGGCTCTCATCTGGATCTGCTCTAACAGATCCATGTGTTGCTTGTACTGGGGACCCCAGAACTGAACTCACTACTTCAGGTGGGACCTCAGAAGAACAGAACAAAGGGACAGAATTACCTCCTTTGACCTGCTGGACATCTTTTTGTAATGTAGACCAGGATGTGATTGGCTTTATGGACTGCAAGTGCCCATTGCTGACTCATGTCCAATTTTTTCGCCCATCAATACCCTCAAATCCATCTCCCAGCCATATTGTCACTGGAGATTGCCCTGAACCAGGTGCAGCACCTTGTACATGTCCTTGTGGAAGTTCATGAGGTTTTCAGGGGCCCCCTTTTTGAGCTTGTCAAGGTTTCAGATGACAGAGAATCATCTGCACCACTCAGCTTGGTGTCATCTGCAAACTTGCTGAGGGTGCACTTGGTCCCACTGTGTAGATCATTGATGAGCATATTAAACAATTTTGGACCCAGTATTAATCCCTAAGGAACATCACTGGTTACTGATCTCCATTTGGATATAGAGACATTGACTGCAGCTCTTTGAATTTGCCCCTGCACCCAATTCCTTATCAATCTAATATTCCATTAATCAAGCCCATATCTTGCCAATTTAGAAGTAGGAATGTTGTGGGGGACCTTATCAAAGGCCTTACAAAAATCGAGGTAGAGCACATCATTTTCTCTTCTCTTGTCCACTGATCCAGACTTTCATAGAATGGTAGTCTCATAAACATTAGGATCTTTCAGTCATTTTCTGTCCTTCTGCAGCTGATCTTAATAAAAACTTCACTCTATTCACACTTTTTAAAGCTCAAATAGCTTTTAGACAAGCCAAAGGAATAAATTTGTATATATTTGTTCCAAAGATGCCATTTTGTTTGTGTTTCTTTTAATAATAACAATAATATATTTTTCTTTGAATTTAGTTTAAATTGGCTGGAAAATGTAAAGCTGAGACCAGGAAGGTGACCTGAAATTCATTAAAATTATGTATAAAATCTATTTATTGTAAATTCTGTCATTACATGGAATAAAATAGAATTCACAAAGATGAGACACACAGAACTAAATTGTTAACAGATTTTCCTTCCTACCTGAAAGAAATAAAATTGTAGTGTTCATATGGGAGAAATGTGGAGACAAATGCATGTGCACACTGCCTTGCTTTTCTTTCCCCTTCTCACCAAGCATTTTCTCCTTCTTTTCACAGCTGGCTGATCTAATGGAGGCTCAAAGACTAATGTAGGGATCATACCCTGAGGAATTAGCCATGCCATTTAGCCCTGGCGCTCTGCGCAGGGAAGTGCAGCTCCATACCTCTCTGAAAGGCAAACTTCTTGCACAACTTTCTGTCTGTTGTGTCATCAAACAAGTCAAGCCAGAGATTTTTTTTTTTCCCCTCCAGAATATTGAGCTGCCTTTCCTTTTTTAGGCAGTGAATGTGTAGGAAGCAGGGTGAGCCTCTAGCCTGAGCCACTCCCTTCCTCTTTTGGGCTGTGCAGCTGTGCGTTGGCTTTTATGAACACGTGCAGATAGATGTGAACTTGTTTTGTCTGTAGTCCAGGGTAGGTGGATGGGAGCCAGCTCCAATCTGTCAGAGAGCTGTGTTAGCACAGCTCTGCACCAAACCTGCCTCTGCAGTTATCACTGAGCTGCAATGACAAACTCCTGCATCTTCGTAGTTCAAGAGATTGGGAAAGGGTTGGGTCTGGCCAGATCAAAATCTCCACAGGGTGTGTATGGATATTCTTCCAATCTGGGTGAACATCTTTATTCCATTCTTGCACAAGGTGGGGGCAGGGTGGAGATAAAAATGGAAATGAAGGGAAGC
Organism: Urocynchramus pylzowi; assembly: GCA_013397555.1. NCBI lineage: Eukaryota > Metazoa > Chordata > Aves > Passeriformes > Fringillidae > Urocynchramus > Urocynchramus pylzowi. The sequence continues at coordinate 252,112 of VZRH01004490.1, read as the reverse complement.
CTTCTTTACACACTTTAATTTCCTTGCTATTTTAACTTCAAGCAGTAGTGGTTTAGCTATTCAAAAATAGCTGTAAAAGAAGTTAAGGAATATTTTTATTTATTCACTCAGTGGAAGAATTGTCTGTGTTTTATTTCATTTGACATTGATTTTGTCTTTAACTGGTAATAATTTGAAATGGACAAATTTACTCAAGGTCCTTTAGATTGTTCAGGACACCTCTCCTGAGTATGTACAGCAGTTTAGGTATTTAGTACAGGTGTCAAGAGCTGTGCTGTGCTGGGGACTACACTGTGGTACCTGATGCTCTAATCAAGCTCACCTCCTTCTGATGTTTATAATCCTATAAGAAATAGATGTCAGACAAAACCATACTGTTAGAAAGGGGAACTAATTGTACTGTAATGATACCAAGAGCACATAAGAGTGCCAAATAACAGTCAGATGATATCTTCTTCAAAGACATGTAGGGGCAATATATAGGGAAGAATGTGAATTTTTATAAGATTTGTGAAGTCATATAGTTGCTTTGAAAAACTCTAAGATTGTGTGTCATCCATCTGTTATCCTAAATAAAGTTAAGAATGAACTGACTTGATCCACAGTACCAGACAAATCCTAAGTAATTCCATCAAATTTATTATTTGGAACGAAAAACTTAGGAAATTCTGTAAGGCTGTCAGGCAATTTTCCTGCTTTATTATGAAGAGAACATGCTCCAGGGCTGCTCCAATAAACCACGGAGATGAAGCTGCACCAGATTCAACTCCCTTTATGCCACACTCTCTTTTCATACTACTCCACCAAGCCTCCAACCCTGCACATTTTCAGCAACACAGCTCTAATGTAATTTCATACACTCCTTACTGGAAAACCCACACGCAGTGTAAATGTGTATTGGGAGAACAGACAGAACTCATGGAGCCAGAAAGATGAGTGTCCCTCAGCTGCTGTGTTGTGTGGTTTCACCAGTGTGCTTTAGGGAAAGTATTGCCTGTTCACAAGCCATGCTGCTTCACTTGGCTGGGGGAACCAAAGAACACTGCCTGGCAGAAGCTTCCAGAGCAGTTAAGTACAGCAGTAATATATTTAAGATGGGGTTGTATAAAAGACCTTTAATTCAGGTCACTCCATTCTGGCTACCTGTATTTAGAAAGAGAACTCTAAACTTCAGTAGAACTGGATCTCTGAAATCTCATTTGGCCCAGCCAAAATCTGATGTACTATGAAATATAGGTCTCAAGGGAAGCTTTGGGTGTCAAGCATCTGCCTAAGTAGCACATTTCAGCAACTGTATGTCAAGCAAAAGCTGGAAACAGTATGTAGAAGTGTGAACATGCATCTGTGCATCTGTAAATACTTTATTTCTTGAAAAATGTAATGCCATTAGTCCCAAAGCTATTCAGTCCCTGAGTTTACCAAATATTTTCTTCTGGATAAAATCATGGCCAGCTTTGGAATTGGGGTGTTGAAGGCAGTGCATTTCATGCTTTATCTTTTATATAAGCCATTTATTCATGAATCCCAGGTATTTCCAGTATCCTACAGATATTTGAACAGGGATTTGCAGCCTTTCAAAATAATCCCTTATACTTTATGCTATTCTCTTGCTTGAGTTGATTCTTCCCCTGCCTCTCATTTTCAAACTGTTTTATTTTGAACAGAATGCAAAACCAAGGGGAATTGTTTGTTGGCTTAAGCATTATTGTATTACCTCAGAATGGTTTCTCTTTCTAAATATTTCATAATTTTTGCAAGACAAAATGTGTCAGAAGAAGACACTCACAATACTGAGTGACACAATACCCATGATCTACCATTTGTGACACTTTTCTGGAAGGTAGGAAATGTAGCTCAACACTCAAAAGAAAAAATTAGTCTAAGACACCCTGGTAAATGCAACAGAGATCCAAGGGAAATATTTATTTCAGCCCAAACTCTGCCATGCCCACACCCCTACCCCTATCCCTGCCCTGCTTTAAACAAACAAAAGTAATCCTGTTTCAAACTTAATTTTAAAGGAGGGAGAGGATTGACTTGTCAGTTGTCAGAAATAAAGCAACAACTACATAATCCATCTGAAAGGATCTTATTGAGGGAGAGTAGAAATAAAAGTATTGGTCTCTTTAGATTTAACCCCCCTAAAAACTGGAATGTTAGACTTTGTTACTTGCTCACAGTTGGCTGCAAGTTACTGTTAATTTTTCTTTATTACACTTACAAGCTGTTGTTCAATTGGAATATATTAAAAAATCACTCAGGAGAGCTGTGGGTGGCATCCTCACCTCACTAAGGTCAATGAAAATATATCATTGTGAATCAGTTCCATCCTGTAAAGACAGAATACCCAAACTGAAGCTGATTTAAACTATACAGCTTGACTGGAAATTGTTTATACATATTACACATTGCAGAGCAATGTGGGGATTTTGGAGCTGTCATTAATAGGTTCAGTCTCGCTGTAGGGACACAGAAACCAATACATATGTTCAAAGAAATGAAGATAGCCTGAATGGGATTTATCTTAACAGCTGTGGCCTCCTAACTGACACCTGAGATAGTTAACCAAGGTCTGTTTGTAATCTTTGAAGAGTAGAAATTTAGGGAACACTTAATCTCTTCATAAAGGAGAAAGCTAATCTGGGCTGCACCCGCCTTGTTTATTGGTATTGACTGTACAGAAAGAGTGACTCTATCAAGTGCAGAAAACTATTACATACCTGCATAGATATGTCAGATGAATGTCACTGTCCCTGTCCCTGACCTTGTCTTCCAATGCATCTAGGAGATTTTTAGCTCTTTGTTGCTTACAGCTGAGCCAAAGAAATACTGTATCTCTCTTCAGGCTCTTTTTCCAATTGTTTTCTTACAGATCTTTCAGAGGAAAAAGTAAGCAAAATTACACATGTTTTAAATGAAATTAAAAACATTCCAAGCTCTTATAAAATTTTGTGGGTTTGGTTTGGAAATGGGCAAAGAAGGGGAATAGTTAGTAAATGGACCCTTAACTTTTTTTTTCCCAGATGCTTCACCACTCTGAAGGAGCTGGAGTGCAGACAGGGAGTCAGTTCATGACTGACACACATACACATCTCTACAAATGTTATTAGAAATCACAAGACTGCAAACCTTTGTTAATTTTAATAAAAGGGAGAATGTAAGAAAGACAGTGCAACACCAAAAAGGAAAGGATTTAATTTCTGGATGTGCTTTCCTTCTTTGAAAGTCAAAAATATTAACACTGTTTCCTTGTAGTTGGTACATGTTGTTTTCTGCATGATTAATGAGAGCAAAGACTTCAAAGTTTTTTGATTTTTCAGAAAAGCTAGGATTTTTGTCTCAAAGCTAAGATGGCTTTTAGTACTTTAAGGTCTTGCTGGGTCTTTTGTGCCTGCAAAAACCTCTCAGCAATTTCCCAAGAGGGGACTATATACTTCCATTCCCAAAATTTAGAAAAGGTAAATATACAGAATTTTTTTCTAGCAATGAAAAATACATTAAAGTAAAGAAAACATGAATTTTTAAATATTTCATTTTTAAATATTTCATTTCAGTTTAGATTGGCCAAGTAAGAAGATGAATGTCAATTTAAATTATTTAATTTACATTAATCTGTTAATTATGCTGTTAGATTTCCAGTGACTATTTGGGGACTCCTTTACATCATTGATTTCCATGTATTTCAAATTCAGTTCCAAATTTTAATCCATACCTTGGATATCCTACATCAGTGTAGTCTGAAATATTTTTGCTTGGTACAAAAAAATCGAGAATAGAAACATAAGGTTGTCTCCTGAAAAGCCTGACATGTGATGAGCAGTATCCCAGGACTGTGATATTAAATCTGAGCTAAGCCATGTTTCATACTCCATCTTGAAGAGTCTAATATTTTCCTCCTGGGGCTTCTTAAATCTCTGAAACTGTTAAAGATTAGGAGTATCATTTGTGGCCTGACTCTCCATAATCTCCTGGACTACAAGAGTTTTTTAAAATGTTTTAGTCCTGGAATAAATAATATAAGCTTGAAGTCTGTGTTCCAGCTTTTCAGTTTCTTTGATCTGAGTATAATAAAAATATATCTGATTTACACAAAAAGTTCAGGAGACAGAACCTAATTTTTCTTTTTACCATTAACTATAGGAGTTATTTTGAATGAATAAACTAATTTTGCTATCATAACTAAAAGCTGTGGTAGATCATAATTTTCAGTCTAGATTCAAATGCAGAGAATTCTGGATATAAAATCAGTGTAGTACAGACTCCACTTTCTTTTTTACTGAGTCTCAATTCCAAAGTCTTCGATTTTTGTCTTCCAATAAAATTAATGAAAGACATATGAAAATATGTTTAAGAAGAAATGTATTCATGCTGAGCTGAATGTGGAAGCATTTGGGAAACCTATAGACTGAATGCCAGCTGAAAGACCTTCCAAATTCTGTCTGAGCAATTAGAATTTGAGACAGATATGGGATTTCCAGACCTCAAATATGTATTTATGTACCAGGGATTAAGAAGGTGAAGAAGAGCAAAAAAAACCCAAAAAACAACAAAACAACAAAAAAACATTGTTTCAGGAAGAAAAGGGTCATTTTACAGTACAAATAGTTCATAGACTGGTTTGTGCAGTATTGTAGGAGCTGCCTATAGACTTGGCAGTGAAGGAGGAGACCAGTGCCACACCTGGGTTATGCTCAGAGCAGAGGAAACAATAGAACCATTAAAAAGACTAATTCCTCCAATGAGTGCCAGGATGTGAAGTAATAAATATTTGCTGCAATGCAAAAAGAGTAACAATGTTTTCATCTATACCAGTATGATGTGGAAAACTTATTTGAAGCTCTCAGTCATGACCTCAGACTGGAGAACCTCCTCACTGGAACAGACTTCAAGGGTTCAATGTTTTCAAGATTATATGGGATGTTTTAGTGAAACAGCAGCTCTCTTCCAGCCTTCCTGTGTAAGGACACTGCAGTTTCACAGTGAGAATTCTTTTTGGCAGAATTCTGTCATTCACATCCCTACTGGATTATTGTAAACCATGCAGACACCTTTTGAGCAGAGTTTCATTGCCAACTTGAGAAACAGCTCTGGAGTACCAATACAAACAATACATATTGTGGGGTTTTTTGGTGTAGAAGTGGGAAAATAACAGGGATGGACACTCCAAGTGAGAAGAGATGAAAGCAAAATACTCTCTGCAACTGTTGAGCTGTAAAAGTTCAAGGCGTGGAAAGGTGATTGGTTCACATGGCTGGAATATAGACAAAGTTGGCTGTAGAACCCTTTTAAAGGTGTTAAGGAATGGACATGCACATCATGTCTTTGACAACATAAGGGAGAACTAAACTCTTGCCAATATTATTGGAAGTGTTTTCATACCCTGGGGTGTTTCAATTTGAAATTTCAGGTCTATTGCTGGAGCTTCTCTGTTTCATTCAAACTGCGCATCTAGAAGGTACATTTTCCTAGCTCAGAGTACAAGTATTGAATAATGATAAACACCACAAAGGGGAATTTAAATGAATTGAAAAATGAAAGTTTTTGTTTTTTTTTTTTTTAAAGTGTGCTTTGAAAAGAATATTCTATCTCCATCCTGGGGATTGACTACTTTGTTAAAACTTCAGTGACATTCAGAGTTCAAGCCAAAGTTTGTATTTGTAAAAAGATTTGTTTGTTTGTAATGTGTGCTAATGGAAGAAAGCAAATCTATCCATGTCTTTTGTTTTCTCCTTCCCAGAAAACACATTTTCCTGATCAACAGCAGAGTATTTGTATATTACAGAGTCACAGAAACATTTAGGTTGGAAAAGACCTCTAAGACCATCAAGATACACCATAAACATATACACACGCTTCTGCACAAAGTGCCAATACTGTTGTATACAACAATATCTTGGACTCAAAGGTATTAGAGGTCTTTTCCAACCTAAGCCATTCTATCTATTCACTATATATGTAAAAATAGTTTATATATATATATATATATATATATGTATATATAGACATATGTATATATGTGCATGTAGGTATCATAGACTCACAGAAGGGTTTGGGTTGGAGGGACCTTTAAGATTATCTTGTTCCAACACCATGCCATGGACAGAGATACCATTCCCTGGACCAGCTGGCTCTGAGCCCCACCAGCCTGGCCTTGAACACCTGCAGGGATGGGTGTGGGTGTGGATGTGTGCACACACATGTGCATGGATATCTGTGTGAGGATACACACACACACACATACATTTATACAATAAATCCAAACCAACTGTATTACTCTAAGTAAATAAGAGTTACTCTCATACAAGGATAATCTTGATGAAAAAATAAATGTCAGTAAACTGTAAATGAATTTTTAAAAAGCAATGTGTTTCTATCCATATCAAGATATTTTGGGCATCCAGCAGATAGGAAAATTAGGACTTTAAGCATTTTTAGGATCATGATGGGTGAAATTTTGGAGGAGATTATATGGTTTGGTTCTAAGTAGAAGTGGTAGATTGGATTTGGTGCCCTTGTTCTGTTTCTCACAGTTTATCTGTAACTGTTTGTGTTTTAAAGCTTAGAAAGATGCAAATGTTTCAAATCTTGAAAAGTTGCAGTGAGCTCCACTTTTGGAGCTTCACAAAGAATGGACTGGTTGAATTCTTTAAACTTCTGCCTTCAGACTGAGCTGGAAGGCAAGAACAGCTGTTCTAAACAAATATTCTAGTTTGACTAAAGCAGTCAAAATTAATAAAAGAGAAAGGAGCCAGTACATTTTTGCTATTGTGGTACATATTCTTCAGATTTGTTCTTGTATATAGTGGAAAAAACTGCCTTTTTGAAATAAGCTGACAAATAATATAAATTTTTGATTGTTTGGATTTACTTAATTTTTAAACACATCCACCCACATTATTAACACATTATTAAAAACTGAACATAGTTCATCAGCATAGTTGACTTCAGAATTACATACAGATAGTGTATTCCACTGATTTGAAATATTTGGTGCTTGAACTTGATGGTGCTAAATTGATGATGCTAAATTCTTATATGTTTAGCATCTGCCAGAGTGCATTAGAACTAAAACACATTGTTTTGATTGTCATATTTTGGCTTCAGAATGATGACTTTTTTAGTTCAAGCATTATAACTATACTAGTTTGGATTGTCCCCAATATTTTTTTTTTTCAGCACTAGTAAGCTTTTGATAATAACATTTCAATCATTTTTGATTTCACTGTGTTTCTCAACCTGAGATGTCACAAAATCAAAGGTTTTGGTGGCTTGTGTTGATGCTTATTTAGATCACTTTCATTTAAAAGCTGAACTGCAAATACAATAAGAATAGGCTTTCTTAAGCTTTCCAAGACTGTTCCTCAATCCAGCTTGGGAATTATTAAAAAATAACCTTATTTTCATTATTTGACAATATTTTCTTCCAGTGTCAGTACTGGATAATGCAGATCAAAGGCAGAAATAATAAAAGGTCAGAGGCTTTTATGTTTGTCATTTTAATTAAGTTGTCATTTTAGGCAGCTGAGATTTATTTTATGAATTTGAGACAGTAATTATTATTATCATTATGAAAATGAATATTGTAACTGGTATTATAATTAATGCTATTGTTGTTCTGTTGGTGATGTTGTCATTATTACTATTATTAACATTATTCCTGTTGTAATTAAACTGGAGAATATTTGTAGAAATTGGCAAGTAAACATAGTTACTGCCAAAATTTGGTCCTTGTGCATAGTCAGTTCCATTAGATTCCTTTGAACTTAACTCTCAGTGGTAATGTCGTTTTCCAAAGAGGTTTTTCAGAAATTCTATTAATTTTTATATTAATGATTAATATGTGTGGTGCATGTCTGCATCAACTGGTAGTTAAACTGCAGTTTGCATCAGAAGTATAACTTTTTGAAGAAGGCTTAATTCTCTTGCTTTATTTTCTTGTGGAGTAATTGTAAAATCTACTGAGTATTTTATTAAGAGAATGTGTTCTGTCCCAAAGAGGGCCAGACAGATCAATTTATTTCTGAACAATGCCTTGCTGTTTGACTCCTGTGTTTATATCTGACCTAATGCCTTATAACTCTGGTACCTGCCACATATCACATTAACTAGTACATGTTTTTATTCAATATATGCAGCTTGGCAAATCTAGAGACTGTCCCATATATGACAGCTTCAAAACAGCAAATCCTTATATTCCATCTTCCACCTCTGGCCCAAAAAAACTCTCAGTCCACAAAGATTTCAATGCCACCATTTAGTAAAAGTCTGAGATATAAACATATTATTAAAATGAGGCATATGCATCATTTAAAAGAACTAGAGAGGGGCAATCTGTCTTCATCCCCTGTAAAAAGAAAAGGCTGTTTTATTTTAAAAGTAATGCCAGGCAATAGAAATCACTTGCTATTTACCAGAGCTGTAGCCATAAAATATCATACAATGTTGAAAGATCTGCTTTTAAAATAATTTCAATACTAAACATTGAGATCAAGGTCTAGAGTAATTACCCAAATAACACAACTAATAGCTACAATTCTTGAAACTAGGCATCTAGGTTGTAAACCAGCAAGGAAATAAAGAATAATCAATGTGGCTGAGACTAAGGAATCTCTGAAGGCATCATCCTCAGCTACCCAACATGATAGACTAAGAACAGAATTTTTTTTTTTTAATTTCCCCTTCCCTTTTTAGCTCAAACATCAGGCCTTACATGTTAAGTGTGTTTTATTTTAAAAAGCCATGAGAAAAAGAATAGAAATGGTTTGATGACCAGGTAGGGGTCCACATAGCTATTTTGCTGCAGGGCAATTGCCAGGATGCTGTCATTCTTCTGGATCCCTACGTTCTGCTTCACTGGTTGTGTAGAGCCCCAGCTTCAATGAATCAGAAGTTTTCTTCTTAAAATTTCTATATACCTTCATTTTCTATTAGCAACAAAGCTCAAATATTCTTAACAGGATGTCTGTTAGAACACTTTTCAGAAAATATAAGGATGGCTTTGAATTCCCTCAGGTTGGAATGAAATTAGATTTCTCACTTTTTAACATTAATTTACTTGCTACATTGGTGCTATGCAAGTATTTGGATGAAGGTCAATATCACAGTAAAAACAAGGTGAAAGCAATTCCAGTGGCTGGAATTCAGCAATGATATAAAGTAGTTTTTATTGGAGTTTTCTTGCAGAGAAGAAAAGAGTGCAGTTATAAAATACTTACACCAGGAGGAATATTTGCAGACTTAACACCTACCTAATTTACAAACGTAAAGTCAAGTGCTAATACTTATGTGAAATGTTGCCTTTGAATACATAGAAATCATGCTACAAATCACAGCAAGGTGTACAGCCAGAGGTGGTTTTTTTTATGAGAGAAGATTTCATTACTGGCGGAAAAAAGGGTTCAGAATGACTGTTCTGGGATTTATTTAATTATTTCATTCAGTGGGATATAAAGGCAGCTGGTACCTATGGAGCAGAAGGGAAAGATAAGAAAGCCATTACATTTGTCTTGTGGTACTGAAAGAGAAAAAGGGCAAGGGAGGAGTAAGTATTTTTAGAAATACAGTGGAATTTTATTTTGCCATAAAAATCCTCTAAAAAAATCCTCTAAAAAATCCTCTAAAATTTGCTCTTGCTCATAGCAGTATCTGCTCATACCCTGTGGGCATGAATTGAAACCACAGCCATGAATTTCAATGGCTTTACTGGCACAATTACATCATTGTGTTGCCTACATCATGGCAAATTTTTTCAGGAAGAAGAAAGATACAGAAAATCTTGGAGAAAAAGTACTCTGCCTCACTTTGTTTTGGGCATTCATAATTTGTGGGATGCTGACAGACGTTTCTCACTGTGGTTGAGTTTTACATGACATGAAATGAAGTAAAACACACTAGACTTATATCACTTTTCCAGAATCTAATTCCTTTCATTGTATTTGGGGTAATTCAGATTTCTTTTTCCATCTGAGTCATAAGGATGCCTCAAAAAGATGCCGGAGATGGGCTTTTATTTTGGGAAGGAATACTTGTTTTCCCCATGTCCTAATAATCATATAAAAGAGATTGCAGGTGCTGTTCACCCTCTGCTCTTCAAAGGTTGGAACTAACCCAGGTCAAAATTTCGACTTCTTGAACTCAGTGGGAAAACTCCCACAGACTGGGGTCCACAGCTGGGGTCAGGAAAAGCAACATTAGATAATTGTCACTCTTCTGTCTTCCCTTTGGCCTCAATAAAATAGGTTTAAATGGTTCTGACTCAGATTTACAGATGTATGGTTTTCAAGCTCAAAAATATTTTGAATGAAAGCCGAGACACATATTCTTTAAATGATTGCAGCATGTTTGGGATATAGTTAAGTTACAGGGTGTGTACAGCAGGGAAAAACACTGTGTAGATTAAGAATTGTTTACTCTGCAAACCCTAGGCAACATCCCCAATTTTTAGAGTTATATGTGAGAGATACAGGATTTCTCTGAGTTAACAAGATGTAAATCAAATAATAGCAAGAAGACAAGTATGTAATACTAACACATACTTCTAAGTTGTGAGGATTTTTTCTGTCATTTATTTGGATGGAAAAAATTACCATTTGCACTAAAGTAGAATGGAGATTCTGCGTTCTCTGCTGAACTAGCTATGGTTCACTGTGGAGTAATGAAATTAAGGAGGAAATGGAGACAGTGTGGCTCAAAGTTGTGAGGTGTCAGTCAGCATCATGCAGACCAGTAGGGGCAAAACAGAACCAGTGCTGGGTCTTAAAAGTGTAGTGTCCTAGAGCATATGCAGATGGTAACAAACAAAGAAACTCGTCTTACACTAATGTACATTGGCTTATATATTTCCTATGAAGTGGTGCCATTTTTCCAAAACAAAACTATTTGACTTTTCAATTCAAACAGAACAGATTGGCTGAAGTTAAAATAAATGAGATTTTGCATGTTCTGTCAGGTACTTAACAGGCAGTTTTCTGACTGAGCACATTTGAAATGATCACAAAATATACCTGATTTGACGTTAATTTTATTTTGTTTCTGCTTAAGACGATAAATGATGATTTTCATCTATCCAGAGGTTTGGTCTCATAAGAGGACAGAGATTGGTGAAAAATAATCAAACAACTGAAAACTTAATCTAAATTGTTGAAAGGATAGGATTATATTAAATAGCACTCAGGGGGAACAAAAGCAAAAGAAATACTTTTTTTTAATGTAGAAGTTTGGAACAAAAATACACCCTTGGAAAAATGCATTTTACATAGAAAAAAGGCACAGCTAATTTCTCAAATAACAAGCAAGATATAAAATACAGAAATCAACTTTCTTAAATGAATTGCTACAAGAAATCTGTGTACTATCTGGGCACTAGACCAGAGCAATTTGTGTGTGGTCGTTTGAATGAAAGAACAATATGAAACTCTAATTGAAGGAAGGGGAATTTGGCCTGTAGAGTCATTGCTTACTAGTCAAAACAGAGATTTAAGAAAATATAGACTTGTCTTTATTCTAATATGTAGTTTTGGAGTAAATCAAGGAGTGCTCTGTTTGGATTAGATTTTGCTGAATGCCCCTGTTTACTTGTACTAAGTGCTGCTGAAGAAATAGAAGATGACATAGACCAGACATTCTATAATTTAAACAGTCTGATAACAGAAAACATACAGTATGCTAAGGGGAAGTGTCTGTTGATTTTGATTTACATTTCATTCATTTACTAATTTAAATAGATTCAAAGCCACCTGCATTAATTTGAACATATTTGACTAAGAGTTGGCCAAAGACCAGAATAGCTGCAGAAGCAGCAAAAGAGAAGGAAAGTCATGTTTTAGAGCTAATAATAAGGTGAAATTTAGCAGTACAAATGAATTCATGAAAATCTTAAGGCTAAGAAAAATTAAATTCATGGCACAGGAACTGTTTAATCAGGAGTTATACATAAGTGCTGCATTAAGTGATGGATTAAAGCACAAGGCTTAGGGTTCAGATACAAGCATCTCTGGGGAAGGTAGCATGGTGCCCTGAAGAGTGTCAGCCTGGCCCACAAGCAAGCCAAAATCCTGAATTAAACTCACTGACCCTCCAGTCACAGCATGGGGAGAGTTGGAGATATCGGGATGATGACCCAGAACTTGTTCTTAAGCAGAAATTATTTAGTGCAGGACTGCAGCTGCACTCCTGCTTCATCCCCAGAAGACCCAAATGCAGGCTTGTTTGTCTGCTCAGCACAAATCCTAAATGTGATGTTTAGAACAGACTTCATCTTACCTGCTGAAAGTGAAAGGTCAAAATGTAGCCAAAGCCAGGGGGCTTGAGAGAAAGTGAGACTCAGTGTTTAAGGTGCGGTAGTTTAACTCCGTACAAAACTCTCCTAGTTACGGTACTGAGCTGACCTGGGCTGGGATCCCAGATGTTGGGACTGCAGCCTGGAAGGAGACATGCATTCCACCCACACCCTGATAGTACAAACATTAGCAGAGGGACTGTGTTTCTCCAAGGTTAATGCCTTACCACAGGAATACAATCTGTTTTCCATCTGCCTCTCCTAGTTCTTCTCCCTCCACCAGTGAATCCTGGAGCAATTTCACCAGTAGGCATGTGGAGTGTGCTTCCTTCTCTAAACCACAGAGTGATTAGGGCACTCTGCTGAGAGAGATGAGTTTGAATCCCTATAAGCAGGTTAAAATATTATTTCAGTCTTTTTTTGTCCAAATCCTGAGACTGGAAGCCAAAAGTAACATCAAAGCAGAATCATTTCCTTCCTGTGCTTAGCAAAAGTTTTAGTAGCATGATGGGCATACAGTGCTCGTACAGTCCTCAGTTTGATCTTGTTGCCAGCAAAGAAGGAATATGCTAATTGTAGAGGATTCAGTTGTCTGTCAATCAAAAGTACTTATTTGGGGTATGACTGGAAAAAAAAATGTCCCTTGGGAATTCTTTGACTTCCTTCTTTTCTCAATGGATTATATAGCAAATAATTTTAATCAGTTTTGTCCCGCATTAGGAAACATAATATTTTCTTCTCTTCTGGATACACAACACCCTCCAGGCCCATTCCACCCTTCCTCTTCTGACCTCTTTCGTTTTTGAAACATTTTTTACGTGTATTGAACTCGCTGTGTTAACGCTCTCCCTGTTGGAGCACACTGGTGGAACGTACAGTCCTGTTCCAGATACAAATGTTTGGCATGATGTTCCCAGCTTGGAGTCAACTGTTTATGACTTTCCTCAGCAGCACGACAGCACTCTGTGATTAAATACGCTCAGATTTCTCTCTGTTCTGCTTTGGTTTATGTTGACCAAAAATATGACAACTGAATTCACCTACTTGGAACCTCACCAAAATAAATCATCTCTATTTTGTTTGAAGCTGTGGCCCTCAGAACAAGCCAGTAAACTCCTAAGAAAAGAAAAGCTACCATAAGTAATAGGCAACAATTTTCCTACATGCAAAATGAAGGTAGAATTAAAGAGGAGTACAACACTGGGATGATACTGTGTCACTGTGCTGCAACAGAAATTGTATTTATTACCAATAAACTGTGGCTCTCTACAAGTAAAAGGAAGTTATAGTAAGGTAGGGGTCTGTCTTCCAAGTAGCAAGCTATGAACAAGAGGGAATGGCCTCAAGTTGTACCAGGTTTAGACTGGATATTAGGAAAAAAAATCTTCACCAAAAGGTTTGTCAAGCACAGGAACAGGCTGCCTGTCACTGTCACAACATGAAATAACAAAACTCACGAAAGGTGTTCCAGGAACAGGAACAGGAACAGGAAAAGAGAACTTTATTTTTCAGACCTCAACATTTATAGAATTCTAAAAGTGACAGTGGATTGGAGGATGGCATTGCAACCTCTCCAACCACACTGGTCAAACTGACAGTCCATCAAAATTCTCCTCCTACAGAGAAGAATGCAAAACAATCATTATTTACATGAAAGTGAGTGAGAAACTCCATTACAAGAACATAAACATCAGAAGGCTTAGAAAAACTCAAAAGAACAGGGCAACAGCTGCCCAGGAAAGTGGTTGGGTCACCTACCCTGGAGATATTTAAAAGATTGAAGATGTGGCACTTAAGGACATAGGATTAAGTGGTGACTTGGTAGTGCTGGGTTAACTGTTGGACTAAATTGTCTTAAAAGTCTTTTCTAAGCTTAGTAATTCCATGTCAATTGCAATAAGACTGTTCTTAAATTGTGTGAATTTTGTTACCCTGAAATTAATTGCTGTAAAATATGATTAAAATTTTTCAGTTCTATTCACAATCATTCTTAAAACATTTTCAAATAGATTTATATAGTAAAAGATGGAGAGAAGGAAAGGAAAAGGGTTAAGAAAAGATGAAAAACCTCTTTATTGTGTAAGTCAGATTTCAAAATATTCACATTATTCCTAAATTTGTCTGAAAATACTTCCATGGATAGATAGCTTCTATTTTCTCAGGAAGGTCTCTATTTACCATGTTACAGTGTATATAGCAGTGGAGCTGACAGAGTTTTTGTTTGTTTGTTTTGGGGTTATTTTGGTGGGGGGTTTTGTTTGTTGGTTGGTTGGTTTTGAGGCTTTTTGCTTTGTTTTTTTTGTGGGTTTTTGTTTGCTTTGTTTTTTTTTTTTTTTTTTTTTTTTTTTTTTTTTTATATTTTTTATTTTTTATATAA